>JAOEGT010125314.1:0-11647 GCA_025447795.1 Speoplatyrhinus poulsoni
TTTTGTTCTCCTTCTTCCAGCCATTTTTCTCTAGATCTAATATATGCGCCTCTAGCCTTTTGAGTATATAATTCATCAAATTTATTTTGTAGGATCATTAACTCGCATTTTTCCTCATCTGCGCCCCAAACATATGACCCAGGGCCACGTAAAGAGAGCTGCGTCATCTCCGTACCGTTCACTCCAATGGACCGTTTGTTCACAGCAAAATTGTTCCCGGAAGTTAGCCTAAATATACCATAAATTCTATTTTAAATGTGAATAGGTGCATTTATTGACAACTAATTACCCAAAAATTAAGTTTTACATATTCTTTTTTATTTTTATTTTTTTAATCAAATTTTATTAATATTTCTTCATAAAATATAAATATTAACGACATTCAATGATTTCATTTGAAAATGTACATAACCAGGCACACAAAATAAAAAAAAAAAATAAAGTAATACAAATAATAATACATATTAAACTAGAATACTGTATATTCATATTAGGGCTGGACCCAAATATTCAATTACTCGGGTATTCGTTGGTTGGTTATGTATTCGATTTAAATATTGGGTATTAGGGTATCGAGTATTAATTTTTTCACATTATGCATGCTTGTTTTCCCATTAATCCCCACTTTGTCCATATAAACCCACATGTTAAAATGTAATTACCTGCCCTACACTGTGTCATCAACACAATTGATTGCAATTGGCTCTGTTTGTAAGAAGAGTGCGAGGCTATTCATTCAACACACACTCTTATTGGCTAATTCAGGAGGTATATGCTATTTGACAGCTCTGATTGTCTCAATTGACATGTCAATCAAAGTGGCCATTTTGAGCGCATGGCTATGTTTACATGTGTAATCACTGAAGCTAGGAATCAAATCGAATAAACTTAATTATAGTTGAGTGTTTTTAATGGTGTTTTTGAGAAAGAGTATTTGAATACTCGCTCGGAAATACCATCAAGTATTCAAAACCTGTAAAATGATATTCGGGACAGCCATAGCTACAACCGCTTGGTTTGGCTAAATGCCTTACTGTGGCTATATGCCATCAAGGTGAGCCATGTTAAACGCTGGAAAGACATTAGTCATGTTCATGCTCTATATCCCCAAGTGGCACAGTAAAAAAAAATTCTTCTTACATCTTATATAATTACACGAGCATGCAAAAGTAATAAAAGGTGATATTAATAATTGATATGGCAGACCCCATAATATCTCCTCCGACGTAAGCAACCTGCTCTAGTAGTGTGTCAAGTGCATGACAAATGACTCTCCTCGCTAATGATCCAGGGAAGTGCTCTCCATGTGCGTTATATGACCGGGCCAGCAAACAGAGCGGTGTGCTTATACTGCGCATATAGGGACGGTGCTTATACTGCATATATAGGGACCGTTCGGTCACTACACACACCGTTACAGCAAATTCCTTTAGAGTCAATTCTCGCCACTCGGCAGCCATCTTGGAATTCTCCCATAGAGCCCGATTCAGACATCTCCATGGCACGTCTGCTTACACACTGTCTTACAGCACCTGTGAAACCTTGCAGCCTCTTCCAAGGCCGTTTTCCTATACGTCACCTCACGCATTCACAGCGATAAACCCCCCCCCGTTAAGAAAGTGAGCTAAACTCTGTGTTTTTACTGCATGCCTGTTGCTTATAGCAACACGCATATACGGGGGGGGCACTTCTGTTAGTGTTTGGGCCCATCTTCAGAGTCTTGCTGGTAAAGCAGGCAAACATGTGAACGGCACTAACCCAGCGGTAATGAGGCACGCAGGGGTGAGCTGACGCTAATTGCAGGTAGAAGTCACTCTGTGTACACCAGGTTGAGCTTAGTCTGCATTTAGACGTGTGTTATGTGACGTGCACGTGACGTGTACAGTGCACAAACAGCAAGTTAATGGTTGGGGAAGTCCAGGCATTCTGGTCTGCACAAGACATAGACCTCTCATTAGCATGCTCTTTAATAATATATGCGTGTAGTGTACATTTTTATGTCATTCCATGGATCTGCATGCTGCTCTGTCATAAATTTAGAGGTAGCTATATAAGCTGCGATTTACAAGACCGCAGAGCAATCAATACTTC
Source organism: Speoplatyrhinus poulsoni (assembly GCA_025447795.1). Classification (NCBI taxonomy): domain Eukaryota; kingdom Metazoa; phylum Chordata; class Actinopteri; order Percopsiformes; family Amblyopsidae; genus Speoplatyrhinus; species Speoplatyrhinus poulsoni. The sequence goes on from JAOEGT010125314.1 coordinate 2,092, forward strand.
CTAGGAAGTTTTAGTAGCCCTTTAGCAATGTCATCAGCTTCATTTTCCACGACCGTTTCAACAATGACATCTCACTTCACTAAAAGCCTGCGTGTTCATTTTAATTTGAGCTAGACTGCTCAGTCTTGAAATGTTGTTAACAGCATGTCTTGGTGCTTATCTGAGAATGACTAAGGTCCGTGGTAACTACAATCTGTTAAATGTGCAGTCATGTCAGTACATATCAGCAGATAAAGAGGGAATCAATAGCTCCCGAAGTGAATCTATTGCAGTCACTCTTATCTCTAGCACAGCTACAGTTGGAGCAAGGCACTGCTAGCCTACACATTCAAGAAAACGCATATTGCCCCTAAGTCAGTTGCGTGAGAGTAGAGCTTCTGAGGGAGCACCCTATACAGCATTAAAGGGAGAGGTGTTTTTGTTTTGATTGAGTTCAAATATCAGCCATCTTTCTCCGACATCGCTGACTCTACCTTTAATTTTTGTAACCGTTACAGTGTTGTTTTCTGAGCACTAGAAGCTGTCGCCTCATTTCATGTTGTAGTTTATATGGCTTCTTATGTGCGGCATCTCTGTTCCATGGGCGACCTGAGGTCACTGAGCTTGAGGCACATGATAACAAGATGATACCTCCTGATTTCATTTTCAGCATTCAGGTTATGGCTCGGTGACTAATATTTTCTGTCTTGCTCCAGTTATCAACAGAATGTGCTGTGCAGTGTAATAATGCGAGTGAGCATGGTTGTTATGTGGTAGATGCATTCATGCTTAGATCCATTTGGGACTATATGAAAGACATTCTTTATATCATGGCGCTGCTATTTTTACTCTCCTGTTTTCTCACATACAGGCAGCCCTCGGTGGTTCTTTTAAACAACAATGGCACATCGGAGGGGGAGTTATTGTTAGGATTCAGACTAGAGTTTTGTCTAGAGGCGCTCCTATCTTAATGTACAACATAATCCCATCATAACAGTGAGTGGATGAAGAGCTGAACACAAAACATTTAAGAAGAAGAATCGCTACTCACTCCCTCATCTACTGCTCCCATCGCTAATTGTAACATGTACAGTACAGTAGCAAGATTGATAGGTGAAATAATATGTAATATAATACTGTATATCTCCAGTCCAGAGCCTGCAGTGTATTTACTGGGCAGCTACTGTACAGTATACCTGGGACAAAATAACAAATGCCTGGCTATTTCTGCATCATTTCAGCACAATTAAATGATTTTTTGTAACTGTAGGATAGCTATTAATTGGACTATTGGAATGTTTTGTTAACATGTATGTTAACAGTATGTTAACAGATGTTTGTGTGTGTGTGTGTGCGTGTGTGTGGATGTGTGTGTGTGCATGTGTGTACATATGGGATATCTGTGTAAATGTGTGTTCTTCCTTCATATTCTGTTGCTGGAATGATATTGACTATAGATTTAAGAAACGTCCCCATGGAAAGAAAAAGAAAATAAAAAGGGAAAAAGAAATGCATATACTTTCCATAAGCCAGATGTGTCTTAATGTAGACCTTGTTCACAAAAAGCAAATAATGAGAAATTCAGTCTTCTTTCTCCTCCATTATTGATGTTATTATACGGCCTTCTAAGCATACTCAAGTACAGGCTGTGTGGAATGATGAGTGTGTGTGTGCAAATAACAACCCTCTATATCAAGAGTGCTGAAACTAGGCTATTTCGAAGGTCAGACAAAGTCTTTATTTAAGACATGATGGCAAGATGGCATGTCTGTGGTGAGATGCACCTCTCTGGTTCACTGCAGGCTGAACAGACAGTATGTGAAATCAACAGATGCAGAGGATTTTTAACATGGCAGTCGTCCAGATAGGGATTTTCCCTGTGTTAAGTGAAATCGTTAAATCAAGCCATTGCCTTGATACAGCGGTGTACGTTTGTACGGAGTAGTTTCCAATAATAGAGTTGCCCCGCGGACTTACATTTGTCTTCATTACATTTTCCCTGGCCTCACAAGCAGTTGAGAATGATCAAAGGCAGAGGTATAAGCCTACACACACAATGGGGTGCTGTGGTCAATACCCAGGTATCTTGACAACAGACCACATAGGTTACCACTCCCCTCGGGTCAGCAATGAAGTAAGCCGATTACAAACCACTGCCTCTTTCCTTACATGTTTTTTCCACCAACTGCTGCGATAGAGCAACACTGCAAGCCCTGCTTCCACCAGTGGCATAATATTAACCCCATCATCTACACAGGTGCACACGACCTGCTGGAAATATTTTATTTCTCTTTATCTGTCGTCACCTTGATAGTCGGCCTGACAGCGTCTTTAGCGTCTTACGCATTGTGTTGATAGAATAGAGTAGATAGAATGTTAATTAACACCCCTTGTGTCTCCCCATGGATACCCCTTGCACAGAGGTTTCATCCTTGATGCGTTAACAAGACATACATGCTATTCACTGGGGACATTGGCAACGCGAAGGCGAGAAGACACAAATAGCAACAGCCAACAGCGTTTGGTCTAAATTATTGAGCCCACAAAGTATTCGCACTGCTATAGTTTGGTTTGGACCAAATTTCCCAAAGTGGCAGCCAATGACAACATCATTTGCTCCTATAATTTTGGTGCTCTGACGTACTTCTCAAGAGTTGCGGGTGCATAAGTAGAGCAATTTATAATGTGGCAGACCTTCTCAATGACAGGGGGAGGAGGTACTCTCTTCCAAAATATGTATTTACTCCATCATAGATACTGAGACCTTCTCCATCACAAAGTCCAACCTCTCAGTGGATGCCTTCTCTGAACTATTCTCGCTCCAGTTTGTTTTACGGCGTGCAAGGTTAACAAGCAGCCAGCCAACTGTGCCTGCTGCCACACTACAGTGCTTGTGCCTCAATCTCATTGTCTGCAGACTGCATCATGCTCATTATCGTTTTATGAGGCTGACTTGGCATGGTGCAGTAGATTACGCCTGGAACTCACCTAGTGAATGAACTAATTGGAGCAGAAGTTTGCTTTGCATATTTACGTAGAGATGTAAATGCATGCACACTCAATAGAAAGGAGTCTGTGCAGGGTCTGGCCAATAGATAATATGGAGGCAGAACATTTGTGTGTGTGTGTGTGTGTGTAGGTGGGGCGGTTTGAGGACTGTAATCTATAGTTAATCTTTAGCAGCAAAATCTGTAGTCAATGTGGGCCATGCCTAGAGGGTTTTATAGCTTCCAGCACAGAAAGCAAGAGGCTGAGTTCAACTGTGTCACATGGGTATAAAAAGGAATTAGACGGTACACGTTAAAAGACTAAGGCGTATGAAAAATGCAAAAGCACAGGAAAATACTTCTCCTGTATCTGGACCCACAGACCTTGAGAATAACAACATCGGAGACAAACGTCTTCAGTTCCTGGTGTGTACTGCAATATTCTGGAGTGGCGCTGAATGTATACTTTATCTCATGAGATTATGCGAATCAGTTCTGTGTCATAAATGTTATGATCATAGGTGCATGATTGAAATCCACTGCAGCAATTGGTGGGCTATGAGAGGTCCTTTTGATATGACTTGCCTGGTAAAAGATGTTGGGCGACTTCAGATAAAATAATCTCCTCAAAGACACATTTCCACTTTGATTTCCACATAAGGAAACAATTTCTGCAATTATCGGTGCAAAGCTGTGTAGACATAGCGAAAAAAATAAAATAACGTTATTGTGATGCGTACACAAAATGCAGCGTAACATCTTATATATATATATCTTAATTAAATAGCTTGCATCTGGACAAATTAGCAGCCATTTGAAGTGAGTTAGAAATAAATTCCAGTGCCTGACAGAATGAGAACTATTACACACTAATAATCTGTCAAACTACTGTCGATAACCCACAACAATTTGACTCATTTGGGAGTGCTATAGTGGAATTACGACCATGGAAAAACTAGCTCGCCAGAGAATATAGCCTAAGCAGCCCGACGCCACCACAAATCATCCCTAGCGCCAACATTTCCTTGAGGCTAGCTTTACCAGATATCGGCATGTCTATAAAACTGACCAGATGTTGTGTGCCTTATGCCTTTTCTTATATGTTTTTTCAATTGAATTTTGTTTTATTTTCTGTTCTCTCTATTTTATTAGTATTTTTCTGTCCTGTATCTTTATGATGTGATGCAAGTCACTTTTTTCCAGAGCTTTTAGTCTTAACATAAGTCGCAACATAAGTCGCAACATAAGTAATTTTGTCACAAGCACATATGAGGCCATTTTCTCTCCTCTAATAGTTTCACTGAGATTAGAGTGTCTCTATAACCTTCATCATAACCCAATTTTTATACTGATGTGTCAAAATCTTACATGAAACTATATGACCGCCTGCCAGCTATTGATTTTTGGGAATGTGAGACACCGTCCGATATTCGATACAGTCCCTATGTCACGTGGACTATTTCGAGAATGCCTTTATGCCATGCATTTATTATTCATGTGATTAGGAAACATATTTGCTGTGTACATTCCGTGTGTGGATTTTATAGTGTCGCTGTGAAGCGGCCATACCATTGTCCGCCGTACAAACTAATTTTCTCTCTGCACGATGCAGCTGATCATTCAGACCACCGGATGGTGAACAAGTGAAGATGAAACAAGACGCGATCTGAGATATCTCGTTACAGGCCGTGTTTATATCCTGGTAGTGAGACGGGAACCACCCATGCAGGCATGCCTCATATCTGTCAGCCATGGCAGTCAGCGGAAACGGATCTCTGGGGTATCGGCAGATGTGGTCACAGTATGGGTCAGTGCTTGTCAAGGGGAAACTCTGAAAAGAGAAGCTTCCGGAATAGAAATAATAAAAATAAAAATGGGAGTTTTGTTTCACCAACCGCCGGCGTCGTATTGATACTGTGCGATGGGGCGTGGCCGGGGTTTGGCCGTGTTGAGTGTCACTCGTGATTGCACTGACTATTGTCAGATACCCAGCCGTGAAATTTTTAATTACCGTCTTATTCTAATTAGCAGTTAGCAGAACACTCATGCTGAAATGCAGCCATGATAAAAAACAGCTACAACAGGAGCGCATCGCACCCAAGGAATGAAATAAAGACCTATAGGCAGAGCAAAACAATAATTAGAAGACTGGGACTAGAGAGAGAGAGAGAGAGAGAGAGAGAGGGGGAGAGAGAGAGAGGGGAAGAGAGAGAGAGAAATCCAGATGGTGCAGTTGCACAATAGGGGAAAGAAAGATGAATCTTCGGGGCTATAATCCCAAATCAGGCTGCCCGGCGGTGCCCAGCCCGGGATGTCATGGCTGCACCGTCAGCCGTGCACCCGAGGCCTCGCAGGGAACGACAGACAGCCGAACGGAGCAGAGCGGAGCGGAGGAACGAGGCATGATGGAGATGACACTCTCGCTGCCGCCGAGTAGTCAGAAAGACAGAGACACAGAGAGGTAGAGCAAGAGGGCACACAAGGGCAATCAATAGATTAGAGAGAGACAGATAGAAGGATTTATTATTCATCGCAAAGCCCCCTCTCTCTCACTCTCTCTCTCTCATACATAAACACTAAAACACAAACACACACAGTTAAAAAAAAAGTATAGTCCACACTACATTAATTATGTAAGATAGGTTATTACTTAAGGTGTTTTTTACATTCTGTCTGTGGCAACAACAGAAATAGACTTGTGCTAAGTGCTTTGTTTGATATATAGATCAGGTGCACCCCCAAATGTGTTGAGTCACTGATTAGACTCAAGTCACTGATTAACTGAATGTGACGTTTTGGTATTACAGAAACTCAATCTATGTTTCTATACTACTAACTAGCAATCAAATTGAGAATTTGTAACGATTCTCCATTGAACATTTAAAGTGAAAGCTCTTGGTCAGGACGTGACAATTAATGTATACCACGTGCAGTAATAATTTGTATGCAGGGAAGCAGTATGAAATTGTCCTGCCCTTGTGTGTGGCGAATTGCACGAGACTTGTATTCATCCGCATAAACAAATTACATGTTGATACTTGATACATCCTGTTTTTGAGCTTGAATACTTTCCAGATGCAATGTATATCTTTTAAATTGTATGCCTAAATGGTGGAGGCAAAAATGAAACAATGCTGCACATCCAAAGAATAATTAGTTAGATTTTGTAATCCTTTCTTTTTTGAACGCCTTATTGGTAAAGTTACTGTATGCTGGACACTCTAAATGGTCCAATTATTATTGAAAACAGGAAAAAAAATATCGTTTTTTTTTTGGCAATTTTTACTTGCTTCCGCAGCTTCAATGCAAAAACACGCCTAAGAACAGCACAACATGCATCGCAACATTTTAGAAAAGCTGCCGTGAAATCAGGCATTTTAGGCCGCAACAATCACAAAAAATGCTCGTGAAATCCTGGAGGGACTGAAAATCCTGTAGGGACTGAATTTCAGATGTGTTTCTTTGTTTTCTTTAGAAAGCACCCGAACCTGTATCAGGGAAAACATCCCACACTTGGGTATATTGAAGGAAATCACACCTACAACAAATTATCCTGAGATTATCACATGTATACACCCATCTGTTTGTCTTACTTATCCTCGTGTCTGACAACCTCAACATAAATCAGGACTCAGTCTTGTTGCAACACACTGTTCAGTACAGACAAGGCAATTACTGCTGCTATTACAAATGCAATGTTCCCTCGAGAAGCGTTTTCTAAGAATATGCTCAGTACTGGTTATGTAACCGGGCCCGTCCCACATGGAACCCAGGCTTTGGCATGGGAGGTGGGCATAGTTAACATATGGAATTGTTGTCACAAGTCCATCTGGGGTAACCTGACATGCCAGAGGAATTGTTCTAAACTGAAGTTCGCGAGATCAGGGCGTAGTAGCATGGAAGCTAATACTTGTGGGGCCTAGAGTCTGTTGCCAGAGCATCCTTGAGGTGTCGGAGAATAAGGTGTACTTTCTGCACAGCAGTACTGTTACACATATGGACCAATTTATTTTACTTAAAGGTACAGTAAACATAAACGATTGTAAACAAATACACTTTTTTATCCCCCTATAGCCCCTTGAAGTCCTCTATTTTATGTAGAAAAAATGAATCAGCTACTTCTACAAAGCACTGACTTTGTAAATAGGAACACAGTGTCCATATACAACAACAATATAGCCTTCACATTGAAAGGAGAGGTGTTTTTGTTTTGATTTTACTTCAAAATTAGCAAGCGTTCTCGAGAATAACTTACTATACCTTTTAATTTAATAAACAAACAAAATATTAAAAATTCTGAAAATGTACAGTATATATTTTTGTGCAAGCAGCATGATTCATACACAGTAAGTAAAACCGCAACCTGGTAAATACTATCATTGTGTTTAAAGCTCTGCCCCTATGATTTGCTTTGCAAGCAAACTTTGCATATATCTTGATTTTGCAAGCGTCTACACACCATCATGCAAAGTGAAGTAAGGCTTGCAACATAAATCATGGAGTAATAATTCATGGTACCTGCAATGCAAATAATTTATAACACAAATCAGAAATGCTAACATCTCTATAAAGACATTTGTGTTCATGTTAAATTGCAATTATTGTTGTATATGCAATGCATTTTCGGCACGAGTAACAATTTTGGCATGCTCTGATGTGAAAAGTGTCAGGCCTTTTATTCTTGTTGAAGGTGGAATGGGCTGTTGTAATTAATCTACACAGCAGTAAAATATACTTCATCTGAGCCTGCTTTGCATCTTTATTAAGGAGGCCAGTGGCGAAGGTTTGCCTTGAAGTGGCCTTCCCTGATAGACTCATGACTTTGTCATCTCTTAAAAACATCCCTTGCTACTGGATGCAGGGATGAAGGACGAGAGCCAGTCTACCCTGTGGATTATAATCAGCATCGCTCCGTGAATAAATAACAATCCAACAAACAGCAGGCAAATTATGGAGTTGGAATAATGAAATGCCTGGCAGCTGTTTCTCATAATGCACACTCATCAGGAACATGGCCTGAAGCCTAAAAAAATGACTTCTGATAAATAAATTCATATTTACGTGCAATCCATCTTTTATAATAAATTGAGAATACGTATCAACACTATGCTTGCATATATCCTAGAGCAGTAAACACTGAATACACATGCCACTACATGTATAATCCACTGCCAAGAGGTAACAGTAATCTTGACAACAAGATCAACAACAACAAGAAAATGCAGTCAACAAATATAATCAAATGTAATTGGCTGCTTTGCAGGATGTTGTGCTATCAGTCCTTCCAACCACTTTAGTACTATTAGCATTCCTGCAGTTTGACGAACTGCTGACTGATCCAGTGTTGTCAGAGCAGTGGTGACGTGTCACTGGCCTTATTAGCATGTTCACAGACAACACGGAGCCTTGGCCAACTGGACACACACACACACACACACAAACGCACGCACACACAAAAACAGAGTTTAATCAGTTTCATATAATTTAATATTGTAGGAAAATACAGTATATATAGGCTATAGAGACACAAATATGACATTGCTAAATACCATGGCAGGTTTAGATAAAGCATTGTTTTAAATTGCTTAGAAAGTACTGGAGTGTTCAACACATTAAAACCCACCCAGTTACATTATTTAGCAGACACTTTATCCGAAGTAACTTACAGTGGGTACGATAAAACACGTGAAGAAACAGGTTTTTGGTGAGACATCATCAAGGATGCTTACAGCTAGAGAGGGCTTGTTTCATGATGCCGATGTATTTCCAACTGGGAGCCGACCACACATATCACTCTGTCACACCCAATACAAATGTACTGGTATCTGGTTAAAGGAGAAGAGTGGTCATCATTCAGCACGGCGGCAACATACTATCCTGCCCAATGGCACCATTATATTAGCAGCCGGGAGTGGACTTTTAGTCCTTCCACTGACCTGGGTGTGAGAGGGGAAAATGCCTTCACGAGAATCCATCAAAATCAACTTAAACTAGCATGGCTGGCGTACAGGCCAGGCCAGCAACCGTGATTGATGGGGTCTTCGTCTTGATGCAAACAGCTGATGGCTGACCACCCAAGTTTGATGTGGCAACACACGGGGATGCAGGGACGTGCACAAGTTTGCGAATCAAGAGGAATCCAACATAAAAGCACTCCAGGTATAGCCCCAGCAACGCTGGCATCAACAGAAAACAACGAAGGTGGATACCTTGAAGGTTTTTTTGTTCTAAAGGCTATGAGGAAGCTGCGCACTGCGTATCCAGTTGTGTCACGCTCGACATATTCTTCTCCGTGAATATGCTAATAAAGGCAGTGGAATTCTGGCGACTGTTCCACCGTGGTGTAACACTTAAGCTCTGCGAGCATTGAATCAGTCAAAAGTTTGTCTGCCTCCAGCAGACAGTGATTGGTTCAATTGTGTCCAACACGGTCCTTTGAGTGATGAACTCTCTCTGTCCATATTCCTCAATCAATCAATCAATCAATCAATCAATCAATCAATCAATCAATACATCTTTATTTATATAGCACTTTTCATACAAATTCATGTAACACAAAGTGCTTCACACTACAACGTCAGTAAAAACAA
>JAOEGT010125335.1:0-11646 GCA_025447795.1 Speoplatyrhinus poulsoni
TGCGACAACAAGCCGTCAGAATTAGTGCAAAGATTTAAGGTAAAAAATAAATAAATAAAATGAATAAATAAAATAAAATAACAATAATAATAATAATAATAATAATAATAATTATTATTATTATTATTATTATTATATATATTTTTTTACCTTAAATCTTTGCACTGATTCTGTGAGATTATTCTTCACTGCAAATGTGATACACTGTTGTTAGATTGTCTATACGCTGTAGGCTACTTCAGTCTACAACCGGGCTAAATGATCTAACGTTATTTAAATTGCCTCTATAGGCCTACATGTATGGCAGATTCCATTGCCATTTTATCCACCTCCAAAACTGTATATTCGCGGCTAAAACACACTTTGGATACTGTAATGATGAGCCAGTGGCACCAGGAATACATTATTTATTGTGGGTTTAACAGTTTGTCACTAAACACGTCATGCCCCAACGACTATTAATTAATGCCTTGATGTCTAATACACCGTGCTCTGATATGATACAATATGAATGTTTCTGTCCCTTGCTCTTTCACGAAGTTGGATATTAACGACGTTAAAACCGTTTTGTTCGACTGCTTTTTGGTCTTCTAAAGCATTTCTTTCTTTCTTTCTTTCTTTCTTTCTTTCGTACTTGGCCTATAGACGCGTTTCATATTACACCACGCACGCGTGCACAGCACATAGACTACATGCCATCCATGGGGAGGTTGCCCTCACTCGAGATCTTAAGGGAGATAACATTGAACCTGCGCTGGCATGAGCCTGCCTGGGTCCTGCCTGGGTCCTGCCTGGGTCCTCTTCTATCACTTCATCTAGTTCCGCTGCGCTGCGGCTACAGTGCCTCTATCGCCCGCTTTTTTACTGTTCCGCCGTTTGGACGTGAATGGCCCATGTCACTCCGCTCATCTGACGCGTGGCGCACTGTAGCGCAGACGGTTAATGTATACTGTAGCCTACACAGTACATTAACCGGTGGGCAGATGGGCCTCGCCTCTAGACTTTTTTGGTGACTCCTGTGGAATCTAGTTTGAAGACTCCTAACAGGTTCTGGTATAACAAAAACAATAACAACAACCACAACAAAAAAATGCTGATTGACCATACGTTTTTAATTGTTTTATGTATTTATTCTTTGACATGTTTTATTCACGTCCTTGCCAATTGGTTTGGACAGTAGAAGACTTGAGATATGTTTTACATTTATATATTTGGCAGATACATAGGCCTACATGTGTCAATAGTTCGACAGGTCATACACCAGCAATTGTAAGCAACCAATATTAAATCAGAATAGTACAGCATCTTGTCTTGTGCCTACTACCATGTCAATATATCATTCAATCAAACGATATATCATTCAATCAAACAAAGTGCCTAATGGCCTGGATACTAAAGTGCTAAATACAGTGCAGAATATGATTTTGTTTTTGAGAGAGAGAGACAAGTAGAAAAGTAGAAATTAGGAGAGTAACAAATACAGCAACATTTGGGGAAGAAACTTGAGTTAAGCTTTAGATATGCTCATGATGATCTCCTGACATGTCTTCAATTGCATGTGACATGGCAGGCTGGACAAGTGTACAGTAGGTCCTGTGTTGAACGAGAGTGGACCAGACATCACACATTAGTCAAGCCATGAAAGTCATTAGCTTTATAAACAATCTGCAGCTTTGTTTGTCCATTTGCTCCAGATCAATCTCAGTCTCAGATGGTTTGATTGATTGATTGATTCATTGATTGATTTTATTCTTTGATTCTATGACACAATGTAAAAACAGCAGTACAAATACAAATACAAGAGATAACATGTTAAAGTGAATAACACTTATTTCCAACATGATCCTATGATGTTAAGAACAAGATATAAATGACTAAAAAGAACACAAAAAGACCAAGATCAGAATTAAAATACATTTTAAAAATGGTTATGGTAATACATTTGATAGATTATTCTGTTACCCTGTTCCATAAAACAGTCCTAACCTGTCTTTTATATTGTGTTTTCATCTGTGCACATTGGACATCCAAAAAAGCAACTTCTCACTGTATTTTTTCCTCGAGGCACAATACATGATCACACACTTGCCCTGGTGTTATAGTCATGCTGAGACTATGGACCATGTTTATCTGTGAACACATATATCGGGGAGCATACCCATTGGCCATACTGTACATGTGATGTAGCTTCTGTTGATCTACTCTTTGTACTCGTTGGTCCAACTTTTCTGAACTCATCACTACAAATGTGTGTCCTGGGAGTTGCATTTAATAAAAATCTAATAATATTATGTAGGTTTAGTTAGGCTGTACTATATTGTGATGTTGAAAAGGTGAGGCGAGTGCAAATGAACGAAAAAACAACGGTGATGTAGAAAAAGCCACGAGCCCTCTGCTCGTCTTTTAATCAAACTAAAAAGAACTCAAACAACTCAAACCGCGAATGCAAACTCAAAAACAAAACTCAAACAAAAGGCGTATATTGTCCCGTAACACTTCTACGAACAGAAAACATGAACAAAACGTGAACAGAATACAGGAACGTGACATGAACAATAACCCACACCCCCTCCCCGGAGTCACAGGTCTTTATGCCCTCACGCCCACACGGCTGACGGCAATCTGCCTGATCGCACGTGTGGGCGTGAGGCGCTGGGGGTGTGGGCAGTCTCTCTGGCTGTCCTACACCGGCGAGACCCGGGAAGCGTTACATATATGCTCCATATTAAACAATTTGAGACACTTTTTTGCTTTGCTTTTGGAACCTTCATTTCAAAATTAACTAATTAAGTAACTTACATAAATCATTCCTTTAAGTAGTTTTAACCATGCTTGTTACATTGACTAATTGAATCACACTGCCTGTTGGGGCCAACTTATTATTCTGTGGTGTCTTATCTTACATTTTAGGAACCATTTAACTTTGTTGAGAACTTGTTACAATTGATCTTTTGGTTATGCTTCAACTTTCAAACTCCTTAAAGTTATGACATAAAACTAAATAAGCACCTTGAACCTTAGATATATAGTTCCTCACAACTTTAGAGTGAACTTTAACCTTAAAATCCACATTTTCCATCAGTTTCCTGGCAGTTTAAACAGTTAGGTGTTGTGTTATATTAACATTCATATTATTAGGCTATTATTGTTATTATTATTAATATTATTATTAGCAGTTGTAGTAACCACCCAAATTAACTCTCCCGTTTCAACCATGACAATGTAGTAGTACAAACGTGTTAATGTATTTATTACGGGAGGAGTAAGTTAAGGAGGTGTTGTTTGTTTCCATGTGAAATGTAGGCTGTAAAGCCCTTTGAGACTGTATGTGATTAAGGGCTATATAAATCAAATTGACTGGACTATTATCATAATCAACTTATATGTTTCAACATTGTAAGTCTGAAGGACAATATGCAGGCCTTGTATGTTTCTGGGGTTACTTACAGTATGTTGAAATGGTTTCTATAGACTTGAGGGCAGGATAGTGATCTAACTGCTCCTTGTGATACTTCTTGTAATGAAATGCAATCACTGCATTGGATAAAGGTATTTGCTACATGACTAATTGTTCATTATAATTAGTTTATATATATAGCCTATTGTAGATGTGTATACTGTAGGCTACAAAATGAGCAAGGTTAGGAAACTTGAGAGGAAGTTATTAAAATAAACAATAAACGTCAGCTGCTGTGAGGCCCTGAGAAAATCCCCTAATTCGCTGCTTCCACTTATAGACTTCACTTTCGGCGTCCTCGCTCATTTCTCTCATAGAAATCAGACCAAAATCGGGGCGTCTTACAATTGACACGGCGACTTTTGGCATGACCTTTTCTCATTGCCGTATAAAAGGGTACTCACTGAATCTCAAGCGGGTATGGGAGGGGGTGGGGGGCTACAGGGTCGTGTAAGTGGGAGGTGGCGGAGGTGGTCCGCTGGCTGTAGGGGCTGGTGGGGGCTGTGAGGGAGGAAAAAGGGCGGGGGGAGGGGTGGAAATCACAGCTATGAAAATGGCAGTGTGGTGTAAGAGGGGCCTGATTGCATTGGGACAGCATGGCGGGGACGCGGTGGTGGGCTCGGCCCAATCAGGGCCACGCCGGGGGGAGAGAGTGCCCTTATCAGGCGGTAATGGCCCACTTGACAATCACACAGGCACAAAATGGCTCTATTTAACACTGATTGCAAAGACGACTGCTCCACCTAAGCCCCCCCCTCCCCCCGGCACCGCTCTCCCCTATCCCATGCACGCAGACATGGGATACATTCTCTGCCATGGCAATATTTGCGACAAAGGAGAGAAGAAGGCCTGGAGGCCGTGTTGTTGCGGCCAACCCTGTGGGTGCATGAGAAAAGAAACATGTGGGTATCGCTTACACAAATGGTCTGCATGGATGCGCCGGTGCCAGACAAAATATAGAAACCCAGCCTCTGCGGCAAGCAGGCTGGGCCTTCTCCTGTGTGTGCAGCTTACAGATGCATGGGAGACTTCTACCACGGCTGTTCTGATTGGCAAATTATATGCATTATAATAGTGCTGGCCTAAAATAGGACTATATTAGCTGTACTGTTCCATTGCAGCAGCATGTGGACGCCTCTCTGTTGAAGTTGCATCAACAAATATTGATTAGGGGGTTTTTGTTTTGTTTCTGGGGCTGTCATATTAATATCAATATACAAGCACATGGAGAAAGGTTCACCCTAAAAATACAAATGTCCAAGCAAAACCAGAAATGGATCAGTAGTTAAAAGTGAGTCGTTGAAGATAGCAAACTGTGTATTGTGAAAATTAAACAGCTGGAAGCGTGCACATGGTGAAGTTGATTGCTTAAAGGCATACCAAGACTGACCCTCATGAACAGCTCAAGAATACAATCCATTGAATACAAACATAAACACGTGTATAATATCTTTGTAATATACAGAGCTGGAAGTCTTATTTAGCATGCCTCTAAACGGCACTAAATGTTGTGGTGAATAAAACAGCACAGTGAGTGAAGCCCTTTAGAATTCCTCACCACTGTTAGTAATAGTCCTCATTAAAGGAGGACATTTTTAGATGAATGTTGTGACCTCTTGTGTCATCTTCTACCCAAAGCTGTTCCCAAACAACTGGTGTCAAATCATGTTACTAGCAGCTACCAGGCAGGCGTGCTGAAAGAAATCTGTTGGTTTGATTGATGGGTAACTGGAGAGAGCAATGCCTCATGCCTGGATCCTAACCTGTGCTCTGCTTTGTTACCTACTAGCCCACTGTCATCTTGGAAGTAGTCGCTCCCACAGACAAAGGAGCACCAATGCCACCGTAGCAAAAAACAAATTCCAACAAGGCAGGAGATTAAGATGTGTGTGCGTTACGCGTTTAACTGTCACGTCTAGTGAAATGAGCCTATGCTAAATGGTCAGTGTAGTGCAGGTTACATTATTTTAAATATTCTCAAATAAGAAGGCATTTGTGATTGATTAGTTTGGATTTCTGGCATGCAGATAATGATAATATCAATCTACAGTGTACTTATTATTGAGGGTTAGTAGACCATGTCGTGGTTGCAATATGTGGTAGTAAGATTGTCATGTTGCTGTACACAGTTTAATTTAGTCAAACATTGTACGATGGAGTCCTATTTTCAACTTCTGTATCATTTTACTCAAATTCACATCACATGTTCTTGTGTTGTCACAGTAACCGTAATAGGCATACACACGTGTTTACCTGACACTGAGAAGTTATAGCTACAATCTTGAATTGTCTTCCTCTCCGGCATACAAAAGCCACTGCTGTTCGGCCTAAAACGTGGCACTTAAATTGTACTGCAAATGTCACCGTTAATAAAAAGTATCAGGTTTTCAAATGGAAAGACATGATGAATTGGGAGTAGGCTGAATATTGAATTATCCCAATGAGTGATAAAAACAGACATAAACAAGTTCAAAATTGTTGCTTTAAGCCAGTAACCTCCTCCTCCGTGTAATAGCGCCAGAACATCATTTAAAAAGGCTCAAACCTACTGTACATCTACTGTTTCCTACATCCCCCGGAGATCAAATATTGAGAGAACATGTTCAAAAGCTGTGTTTCCAAACGTCGTGGAGCTGAATAGCTCTTGTAACTGTCATGATGAGCTCTCAAGAGGTTTCCCAAGGAATCCCACATCTCACCGCGACTAGAGCCACCATTTGTTATTCATTGTAAACACGATAGAACAGTGGACCCGCGGGCCCACAAGGAAACATGTGCATCTTAAATGTTAGGGAAGGGAAATGAAAAACAGATATGGGCATAACGGGACAGCACAGCAGACACAAGGTCCAGCTTGATTCTCATGCTGTGAGAAAAGGTGTCAGCAAATAAAACAAGGTGGAAGTCATTAACTCCAAATGAACAGACATATGTGCACCCCTATTTATATTCTGCTCTACTACGGTGCTTAATAAAGTGATTATGTTTGGATGAAGAACTGACTGGAGGACACACAAGTAAGGAAAGTAAAACACATTATACTCACAGCGTAATTCCTTACATATCCATGCTTTGGTACAAGAGAAAAGGGGACATCGTTTAACTATGGTCATTAGAGGGGGAAATAAGAACACATAATGTAGAAAGTCTGTCTGTCTTCCCTCTTAGCAATCATGGATGAATATATTCATAAATCCATGAATATATCAATTGTTCATGGATATTGCTTTGTAGTCAAGCCACAAACCAAACGTGGACATTTTAAAGTGGTTTCACAAAGACAGGTTAGAGGGACATCTTAAAATCTGGATAATCAGTGAGAATTCTGGGTAATTAATACCAAAGCCTTAATGGATGAACTCCCCTAATCAGCAAGTGCAGCCTTGGAAAACTGGTGCTATTCGCTTCATCTCTTAGAAGAAGAATACAGCAGTTGTTTATATTAAAAAGGGGGCACCGTTAAAAGGGTTTGTTTTGTGACCCCCTGCTCTGAGTTTGACCCAGGGATGATTACGAGGCATCTTACCTTGTTTCTCTTGAAGTAGGCCCTACGGCAGGCAGCAAAGCACTTTTCACTGCAGAAGTTCTTCAGCTCACTCCCCATGCTGAGGGAGTATCGTTTGATGCCCACCTTCTGACACCAGGCACACATGATCTGAAGATTTGACGGATCTTCCTCTGAGAGCAGAGACAGCCAATAGTGAGTGCAATGTTGCACACTACATGTAATATGGTGTGTAAACAATTGAGAACTCAAGGAGGGAGATACACCATTAGCGGGACCTGTCATACCATACATATAGCTTGTTTCGGAAACATGGTTAAAAGTAATATTATAGTATAATGGTCACAATGAATGTGAACCAAGCTCTTCCCTGAATTGCTGTTTATGATATGTTCCACTGTAACACAATAGGGGTTATAGTAAGTCCATGTTATGCTTAAGAACCCCTTTACAAACCCTCATATCAGCTAATAAAGGTACCATGCAGCATTACAGTGACTCTAATAATATATAAATAATAACTTTCTTGGGTAAATGCTATGGGAATGTTCAGAATATGGAGTTTTCAGAGTGATATTCAGTATAATCTATAGTCTGTTTAAAATGTGCTGCATTAACAAGCTGTCAATATTCCAGTGGTACTTGGGGAATTAAGTCATACTGTTTCTGATTACACACAAAATGTACTTAAGCATGGATAAGTAATACCTATTACATTTATAGTGGGAAGTCAACAGCAAAGCCAAATGGCTACTGATTTACACTGCTGGCCTGATTAACATAGCCAAGGATTCAGTTATACATTCACAAAAAACCCTGCGGGAGATGTCAAACTCTATGAATATGACCAAAAACATATAAATCGGGAGCATTATGAAACAATTTGTACTGTGTACTGTGTGTGTGCGTGCGTGTTTCTTTGTTATACTGTATCTGTGTGTGACTACTATACGTCTGGCAGTAATAAGGCCGTGCATTTCATGATACATTTCAATGGCCAGTCTTCTATTTATAAAAACCTCAACATACATGAATAACTTACAGACATTTAGCTAAATGTGCCAGGCAGATGACGTCAGAGCTGAGGAGGTGCTACAGACTTCACGACTCACTGGATTAGTGACATCCCCTCAGACTGCCTGACCCCCCCCCCACCCTTCCCCCAAATTATCACATTATGACTGTGAGGGTGAAAAACCACAAGCCCATTAGCCGCTCACCCCCACTCACCTTCCCATGGCACACGGGCTGGGCTTCTATCCACTTGTTAAGCTTAATGGATCTACGGAGCCATCCCACTGTTAAGTAAGAAGACTAACTCGCCATTATGGGGAAACAAGTCTCCCAGGGCCCTGAAATAGCCTAGCGGATGTTACACGCATTTCTATGACCATCTGTCTGTCTGTCTCTCTGTCTGGGTTAATGTTGTATTCCCCTGTCTATCTGTCTGTCTGGGGTTATTTTTATCCCTGTGTAGATGTTTGTCTGTCTGTCTGTCTGGGTTTATGTTGTATTCCTCTGTCTGTCTGTCTGTCTGTCTGTCTGTGTGTGTGTGTGCGTGTGTGTGTGCGTGTGTGGTTATATTGTATCCCTCTGTTAGTCTGTCTGTCTGGTGTTATATTGTATCTCTCCCATCTGTCTGTCTGTGTGTCTGTCTGTGTGTGTGTGGTTATATTGTATCCCTATGTCCCAGCCGTGTGCAACATTCTGGGCTGGCAGCAGCTCAAGTGAAGATAAACAGGGCAAAGTGATTGCCAGGCATGTTCGTGGGCCTCTTCTGGTGTGTACTGTTAGAAGCAGCGGTGGAATGCCTCACAACATCCCACAGCTAACTGTATTTTCATACAGAGAGTCGCCCGAGCAGAGGATGTTTTCACTCCCCCCTCCCCCCCCCCACACACACTCTCACACACACACACACACACACACACACACACACACACACACACACACACTCCCACCCCACCATTGCCAGCACAGCGCCTTGTCACGAGCGCACTCGCTCAAAAACACTCACATCTGCACAGGGGAGAAAAAAAAGCCATGGCAGTAATTATGCAGCCTCAATGCTAAATGCCACCATCGTCCACCGTACCTGTGCCTCAAAAGACCCTTTGTCGGGTTGTGTGGGGGGCTCATGAATAATTCAGGTTGGTGGGGGGAGGGGGGGTAGTAACAAGTTGAAATGGGTGTCGCTGGGGTGGAGGACTGGCGTTGGGCTTTTTAGCGGGAAGTACACCATCTGTTCCCCCCCACCGCCTATGCAGGGCCTGTGGGGACTCTTCTTGGGCGATGCCAAGGCCGCCTGCTCTACCTGCCGCGCCGCATCAACCTCCCGTGCCACAGCAGACACACAGGATAATGAAGCCCTCTGTTTAGAGCGGAGACACATTTCCAGAGAGAGCTGCTGGCGGAAATATTGACATGCGGGCAGGTAGGGGTAAATACGGCGCACACCAGATACTGGCTCATTAGCCAAATAACTCGGAGGAGGGGGCGATATATATACGATAGTGGTGCATTACATAAACATCCCACTGGTTTCTGCTAAGGTCTAATGAATCTGCATGTATGGCAGGTTTGTGCTTTTTTAATTTCATTTGATGCCATCTATGCAAACAGCACCTGTGGAATAAAGCAAAGTGAGCTCTTCTAAAAGAGGACGTGTGACGTGTATCAGCCAGCGGTGGGATGTTTGTGTGCTTTCCAAAAATATTCAAATTCATATTCGACCTGTGGGCAGCTTAATCAGCGGTGGTGAGATCATGGGCATCATGATGGGCAGGCCACCGTGGTCCTTCGCACCGGGCGCCGGCATGGACACCGTTGTGGAGGGCTCCGTGGCGCCGTTCCGGGAGACTGCCGCGGAGAGGGAGCTGTTGGCTCGATCCAGAGGGGCCTCGCTGTTCTCTGCAGACGATGGGATTTTTGGTAGCAAGTTTTCTAGAGGTAAGAAATGAGCACAGTTAAGTACAACTAGTTCTTATTAAGGTATTCAATTATGTTGATGAAAACTATTCCTGCCAGCTGTTGCCTTCACACATCCACACAGAGCCAGTGTCTGCCAAACGTTCTTTGTGAGAAAGATTGCACACATTGCGCTATTCCCAAACGCAATCGGCCGGTCCATGTCCCGTTTCACAGTGCCTGCGTGTGCACTTGATGCTAACAGTGATATCATTACCTTCTTTCATTCAACACGTGCTCAACGTGAGTGCATACCAAAGCTGTGGTTTATGAAGCAGGTAGAATCGTCGCTAATTCACGCGAGTGTTCAATGAGACACTCTGTGAGACTTTTGGCCTTAATAATAAAGAGGTCTGTAGCGAGCTGAGAATCCCGTCAACAAACACGATAATTGGAGGAACCTGTCGCCAGTAAGAGCACAAACAATGCATGACAGAAGATAAAAGCTCTTTGAACTGAACTCTAACAGTCATGGTTTGCATTATTGTTGTTTGTATTGTTTTGGAGAGTTTTTCTACTTGAGGATTGAGGATAGGAGTTAAATCATTTAAGGAGCGCCTTGAGATTGTACGCCGTATTAAGACAGCATATATCTTCATTTTAAGAGATGAATGCTAAAAATGCACACAAGGATGAAAGCATCTAAACATGGTACATGTGACATACCTTTGAGAACAGAGATGTGTTGGGGAGTCTCCCCAACATCCAGGTTATCTGTATCTCTCAGCTCTACCTTGTCATAGCCATACCAGCCAAGTAGTTCATTCATGGTGTTCTCAGCAAAGCTCTGCAACACAAACACATGGCAATTAATCATTGGCAAAGATATGAAATGTGTGCTCCAATGCCTCAGCTCGTTTTGAAAACCAAAAATGGGTTGCCATTTCGCCAATGTCTTCATCGTTATGGGCCAACCTAATGGGATATAAACCATGGTGAAATACAGCAGGATGTATCAATCCAGACTAATAGTCCTTATCGCAGCACAGAGTAGTACCAGCTACACTACTCACCATCCATAAGGATCCATTCAACAACAAAAAACACTGGTTCAGGACCATTGCGCTACCATGACTTGAAGGAGCACAGTAAAAACCAAATCATACAGATGTGATGAGTGTGGAAACCAGATGCCAAGCATAGATAGTATTACACTGACCTTTGTTACCAAAGTGCCTTTGAGCAACCTTAATCTTAACCTGCTGGTGGAATACTACGGTGGCTAAATGCTCTTGGGCAAGTTAGGTCTTAGGAGTTACACAAACACAAATTAACCATGGCGTTTTACCGCCAAAGGACCAATCACACTGCAGTCAGTAGTCCACCTCTTGAGGAAAAGCTTTATTTACATATAATGTATAGCGCGATTCATACTCAGCTCAAAGCGCTTGACAAATATAATTACATTAAAGAACAAATAAAAATACATTATCTAATTTTAGATCTATCAATCCTACAGTGCAGTGATAGTGCTGTCTTCTAGAGACAGTGAGCTCACCATTGGACAATCAAGATATAACCTGCTGTCAGACACAGGTCATTCATTATTTTTGTGGTGCTTGTCACTAACCATTATCAAATATGGTATATGCCAGTCACCTTCCCCTAGCATCAACATTTTAACAGTTCTTCTGTCATTATTCCAGCATTGGGACACTTTACTGCAATCCATCACTGGCGAGCCTATCCCTGACCTAACATCAAAATTAATGTAAAC
>JAOEGT010125366.1:0-11644 GCA_025447795.1 Speoplatyrhinus poulsoni
GTTCACAAATCGTTTCATGACATATTGTCTGTTTCACGATCTCTCCTTTTTTCACTCCATCGCACACACTTACATTACGTCCTTGTTAGAAACGCAGCACACAGAGAAATGCAGAGCCATTGTCTTGAGGAGCAAGAAAAGGAGAAATGAGAATAAAAGCAGACAGGAAGAAAGAGGGCGATTGAGCGGGGTTGTGGGAGACAGACAGAGGGAGCTTTGTTTGGCGCGGGGCTAGCTTGGCCCGCTAGCTACTGTATAACACTCGTTCAATGCTCTCTTGTATTGTGTGCACGGGGTGTTCGCCATGTGTCTTTCTTGTGAGCCATATTCACATTTACAAAGAAATAAAATTCAATATAAAAGTACATTATCAATAACTTACAGTAAGATATTGTGGATTACCTTCATGTCATGAGGTGTAAAATCTGTAGGATATGTATTGAATGAAATGTATGTAATGTCAGGTTTATTTATATAGCACATTTAAAACCATAAATATATATCCACAATTTTTCAAAATTGGGTTTAAAACAATGCAAATACAAATCACTAAAACATCAGCAGCACAGAAGTACATATCAGATGCCAAACTCAATAAGGATTAAAGGCGGGTCAGTCATTTCTGCAAACTTGCTAGCTCAAATCAAAACGGTATCGCTCCGCGGCCCTCTGCGTCGCATCACACATGGAAACACATTGTGAGGCAAAGCGTAGGGCTACGGCTTTGTTGACATGAGCGGTGTTCGGCACTTTATTTATTTTTCTATTTACGGAGCCAGGGCTCTCTTGAAGTATTGTATTATTTTTTCCAACACGCATAGAGAAATGCGAGGAGATATTTGGTGAATTTGACAAAACGTGTATTAGCTTACAATTAGTTTGCAATAGCTGGCTATACCTTTAAAAGCCAAATTAAAAAGGTGAGACTTTAGCAACGACTTAAAAGCAGATAACTGGACACCATAAGTACATGATTTGAAGTACTCACATAATATAATAAATAGATATTTCCTGTAGTTCTACTTTGAGTGCTAAAAGAAAGAAAATGTTACTTTCACTCATGTATACAACACCATCACTTCTAAACATCAATTTGTTAGCGAGCAAATCACCAGCAAAAAACCTTTACTAACCTCTGAGTGTGCGGTGCGTTTTATTTGTTGCCTAGTTCTACCTGCAGGCGAGGCTAACGTGGAGCGGAGCCAGGCTTCTGAGGCCCATGCTGCAGGCCTTCCTGGTCCTGCTGGCTATCTACACCGGCCTGACGCGCATCTCCGACTACAGACACCACCCCTCGGACGTGCTGACGGGATACGCCCAGGGAGCCCTCACTGCCTACTGGGTGGTCAGTATGTTTATTTCGTTGTATTCCTATTCGCTGTTGTATTCGCCTGTGTGTGATACTTGAGACACTGTAGCTGGTCATCAACCATCTTGGTAAGGTCAAAGTGCTTTAAAGGGAACCCCGGCCGCTCGGTAGCCATCTTGGTAAGGTCAAAGTGCTTTATAGACAAGTCTGTCTGCTCGGCAGCCATATTGGTAAGGTTAAAGTGGTTTATAGGCGAGTGTCTGCTCGGCAGCCATATTGGTAAGGTCAAAGTGCTTTATAGGCAAGTCTGGCCACTATTAACACCTCCACAGTTTAATAACTGCCAGAAGACCGTATGTAGATTCTAAATCAATTGGGAGAGAGCCATCTCATAACTCAGTATACAGGTTATACTTACATGTCGGCTTGCGTCAGTGCAACCACACAATTAGCTTAATAGGTTCAGCCCAGCAGACAATTGGCTCTTTTTTCCTACTGCCATATTTGTTTTTATGGTTCTCTCCCATAGATTTTTTTTTCTAAATTCTTTGTGTCTGTCTCTTCTATATAATGTCTCTGGTACATCTTCCATAGAGTTCTATTGAGGACTCTCTAAGTGGTCTGTCTCCTCTATATAATGTCTCTGGTACTTCTCCCATAGAGTTCTACTGAGGACTCTCTAAGTGGTCTGTCTCCTCTATATAATGTCTCTGGTACTTCTCCCATAGAGTTCTATTGAGGAAATAGAGTGGCTAAGTGTATAGATTATTGATTTGGGTGTTTGGCTCCCAGCCGGAAGGTCATGGGTTTGAGCCTCAAGGCATATGCTTCTGCATTGAGCCTATACGGCGTAGGCTTACACCCTTGTGAGCACATTGTACTTCTGTGCTGGTCTGTCGGCCATGTTGACTGCGCATGCGAAGCCCCACTACACAGATATGTGGATAGAAAAGTGTTTATAAAAGGTCGCTGCCCGAACAACAAGGACATTCCATACACAAATCTCTAGTCTTGCTGTGTGGAAAGTTGTAGTCTGTTAGTAATGCTCATGTAAGGCATATAAATGTGTCTCTTTGTATCTCTTTGACAATCATGGTAATATAATATTTAGATTTAGTGGAATCTGTGCATGTATGTTGTTATAAAGAGTCATAATTCCAAAGCACTCTGGCATACAGTATGGGCTTGCAGGGAAAGTGGTAGGAAAGTGCAGGCTTAACAGCATAAGGTGCCAGGGATTGGCTGGTCTGTCAGCAGGTGGGGATCAGTTAACAGACTAGCTAAGCGTGACTTTGTGGCCTAACGCTATGTCATATATATCAAGTAACTATAGCGATAGTTCGGGCAGTCACGCCCGGCCATCTCAAACGTCAGCTGATCTCAGTGGCCAGACTGCTCAGCTGATCACGGCCAAGCGTACTATTGGCCAATCCAGTCAGGGCGCTTATTTAAACATTATTAGCCTACAACCTAATTCATGACGCTTCCTCTGCTAGCATTTTTGCGCATGGAAGGACAGAGAGCTCCCAGAACAGAGCCATACCTCCAAATATAAATAACTTGATACAAATCAAATACTTATTTTGACTATAGTGGTCCTGACTGAAGTGTGTTTATTTACAGTATATATACAGTACATTGTATATTTCTGTAGTCCAATTTGACTAATTATTGTGTGCATGTGTGTGTATTTCCCAGGCGTTCCACATCTCGTCCATGTTCAAAAGGCCCTGTAAAACAGCCGTCTCTCCCCGCCAGGGCCCGGACATCAGCACCTCGTCGGCGCACCACACAGTCTGTTAGAGCCCACACACACATCTTCCACCACGGTACACAACACTGCCGCAGGTGTGATAACAGATGAGCCACAGCCGTCTCTCTGTAGCGCGGTGAGGATACACAAAGGACCGCTTGAATGTCAGACCACTTCCTGTGAAGTTAAATCGCATACCTCATTTATTATTATTTCTTTCCCCCCCCCGAAAAACAAGGAAGGAGAGAGAGCAAGGTTGGTTGCCTGCCTGTAAGACATTCATTAACCCACATGCGCATTGCGTCAGCCTATGGGTAACTGGGGAGGAAAAGAGCATCGCTTTTATTTGTTTCTTCTGCTGTTGTAACAGAAACCACCTGTTTTATTAGAAAGCATATATATTAAGTGGCAGCAAGGAGGAGGCAGGGAGAAATGTCACCATAGTAACTGTATTTGTGCTATAAACAGCATCACCGTATGCCAGTTGTTACAGGTCTACTGTACAGGTACTCAGAGCAGTAGTTCTGCAGTCGTCTGAGCAGGTTTTCTTAAGAATGCCTTTTGAGCTGTGCTGACTCCAGCTGGCTCTGGCATCTCCATCTTTATAGACATAGCCTCTAACCCCCCGTACCCCCTCCATTATATTATATATACTATAATAATAATTTGTATCTGATGTGTTGCATACAAATTCATCCCCTGAACAGGGAGATGTCCTAGCTATAGAGACCAAACTACGTTTTTTGAATCAGGCTGTAAACATGTTTATTTTTTTTATGTAAATTCTGACATTTTTAACATGGGAGCCCGACTCCCTTTTGCAGCCAGCCTCAAGTGGCCATTGGAGGAACTGCAGATTTGAGCACTTCCACACTGTACTTATTTCTCTGCACCGGAGGTTCGCTTGGGCAGCACACGAGCCAATGACATGTCTTTTCCAAGATGGCCTCCCCGCAGTCTCCACAGGTTCCTCCTTATTGACCCCGCTTTAATTTAAATGTATTTTAAAGTGACAGGTTGTCAAATCCCAAATCGGCCCTCCACCACCACCACAGACAGGATGGACGCGCACTCAACCTAACAGTGTATTTTGTCTAGTATTTAGCCTGTCTCTGCTTCGGCTATTGCTCTCAGCTCAATTTTCCCAGAGATTATAGTCTCAAAACCCTGGTTTAGCATTTACACACCCACCCTGGATGGCGGACCAATCAGGGTGGGTGAGTGCGATGACGTTGAAGTCAACCGTCTGTGTCAAAATGGCGATAGAGCTCAATGAGGCTATACAAGAAACAGTTGCAGCAAATACCGATTGGTTAAAGGCTACCCAGTAGTTTCACCATTAACCAGAGGTCTGCGCCTAGTAGGGGGAACGATTGCAAACCCTTCCCAATGGAGCGTGCCCAGACCCTGTTCAACAGGTGCACTGTGGGTCTGGGGTCTCCTGCCTAGCGGTTGGTCTCACTGGAGCCAAACCAAAAATGCCCAGCTGCAATATAATAGCACTGAAAATGAATGTTTCATCATAAATAATTGTCATCCTATGCACCTCTAAACATGACCACTATTCCATCACGTGTAAATACATATAGACTGTATAAAGCCTGTGTGGCATTACTGTTTTTATACCACTGTAACTCTGCTCTTAGAATGTAAGGTAACATTTTATACAAACATTTTAATGCATTCATATCGTGTATCCTGTATGCTTAGTATGTAGGTGCATGAATAAAGCACCATAGCGACTTGTCTACTGAGGTGATACACTGTACCATTAAGATGAATGATGTGTTGTCTTTAGTGCCAGTGTGAAACAATTAACCTCTGAATTGAGATTCACCGTGAATGAAAGGTATAGAGATATGTTTAGAGTACTCCATGTGCTAGATTTTATACAATGCAATAACTTGGCGGTCCATTAAAGACAAATGAAATGTCATGTTTTATCCCCAATTTTTCTTCAAATGCTTTTGTCATATCTTTAAGAAAGTCTTCAAAACAAGAGAAATAAAATATATTTCCATTTGAAACTTGATCTTACATAAAAAATATATTTTAAACAAATGCGTTATTCCTTTACATCCTGTCAACTATAAATAACACACCTCAGACCCATCATCTCCGACATCTAGTATTATACTGGCAGGCTTGGCAGGTAGCATCTTCAATCACATTCAGGTTTGACTTTGACTTTTGTTGTTCTCATTTTGACAGATAAAATGTGAAATTCTTTCAAAAGGTTGACATTTTATCTTTATTGATTTAATTATTCCTTCTATCTTATTTACTGTAAAACCTTTATACATTCCTTGGGACTGCATCCATGCCAGCAGAATGATAGAGAGACATTTACTTTAACTTCAATAGCAATACAAGACAATCAGAACACTTTAGGGTCTCTATGTACAGGGATCGCAGATAAGTTCTGAGGCTCACGTGATTGGCTCTGGAGTTCCCGAGAGAGTTCTGTTACCATGGCAAACTCCACAGCAATGGGCTCCATCACCAACAGTCTGTGTTTGTGGAACCATTGCGGGCACAGCTAGATAGTTTTGGTCTTGTTGTGATAGAAGGTCGGTTCAAGAGTTCCACCTCTACAGGGGGTCAGGGTAAGGGATAGGGCTGTAAGATGCCCCCATTGATAATGAAACTATCAATTGATAAAATCCTCCACTGTAGAACGTTAATAATTATATAAGAAGGATGTACAGTATGTACACACACGCACGCACGCGCTCACACATTCGTGCATCCAGCACACACTTCAGCACTTGGAGTATGTCGCCTGGCAAAGCCACGATAACGTCATGCACATGTTCTTTGAAAGGGAGCTTCTTTTTTTTTTTTGGCAGCACACAAGTGCTTCTTTGACACACTGTTCGTTTGCTACGGAGGGGGAAGGGCGACGCCCGATTAAACCAATAGTAACTAAGGAGACTCTGGGTGAGTTGATGAAAGTCAAAAGCACCAATGACGGGAGAGGAGACACAGGAGGATTGTGGGTAGGTGGCAAAGAAACGACGGCGGGGAGAGGATTTAAATAAATGGATCACAGTCTTAGAAAAGTAACAAAACGTGAAAAGGGGGAAAGGTCTCGTGGTGATCGAGCGATAGAAGCAGGAAGGAGCCATCATCATCATCATTAACATCATCTTCATCTTCAAAGCGACTTACAGATTGCATGTGCTACTGTGTTCACTGAAACTAGCGTAAGTTAGTGGTTCTCAATGTGAGGACGGGTGCCAGCTGCTGGGCCACACGACCTTAAAAAACACACATGTTGCTGTCCGTTTCTTTTGAAAGACCGTTACAACTAACATATTGTTATTTGTTTGTGTTTATGCTGTTGTTACCATCTTGGCTTATTAATTCACTGCCAAGAATGAATAATAATTATTAACAACTAGGGATGGCACGATCCAGTTTTTTCAGTCCCGATACCGATACAGATACCGGCACTTTGGGCATCGACCGATACAGAGTACCGATCCCATTCCAGTGTTAAATTAAGTTTTAAATTAAGTTGCAAAGTAAATGACAGCCAATCTGGCTGCATTTTAGAAACCTGCTGCTGATAATGTGGCCTGGGTAGGTTAGACATGGCTGATGCTTGACAGTAGACCGACGCGTGTAAATGAATGTAATTGGATCAGCCACGTGGATCCGTTACAACTGTCCAATTGTCACCGATACCGATCCAGCTATTTAAGTCAGTATCGGACCGATTTCCAATCTCAGTATCGTATCGGTGCCATCCCTAATAATAACAATAGTAATCATAGCACTGTGCTGTTAAGTGTGGCCGCTACAGTAAGCTTGAACTAGAACTTATGCGCATGTGTCGTGACCCCCCACCACCCCTTCCTCTCTCGAGGGTTATGGATCAAAGGTTGTGAGAACCACTACGCTAATCGCCCTCGTAACCATTATCATCATCATCATCGCCATCATCGTCATCATCATCGCAGACTTTAACGGTGTTTTCGTCATCATCATCGTCATCATCTTCATCATCTTCATCATCTTCATCACCCATCAGTTTCTTCTCTTCGTTTACGTTCTGATGCCGCCGTCGCCGCAGGGGCCGCCATCTTGTCTCCCTCCTCCCTGTCCTCCACAGCCCCATCACCACCGCCCTAGTCACAGGCTGGTCACCCGCTGCATCTGTCCGTCCTTGACATCACACGCCGGCCCCGGCCCCGCCCCTCCGCCGTCACGCCCCGCCAACGCCGCCGGCCCTCCGCCGTAGCCTGCGTCGCCGTCAGCGGCCACCGGGGGCGGCTGGTAGAAGGTCTGCAGGTGGTTGGGCCGAGGCCCCAGCGGCGGGCGGCTCAGGCTGTAGGGCAGTTCCACGACGGGCCTCTGGGGGGCGATGTTGGCGTTGGCGGAGGAAGAGGAGGAGGAGGGGGGAGTGGGAGGGGGGTGGAGAGGAGAGCTGAGGTCCTCGGGGCTGCTGTCGGGGTAGGAGAGGGCCGGCGGGGGGGAGGGGCGGGCGTAGAATCGCGGGGGGGAGGGGCTGTACCCCTGGGGGGAGTGGCGGGGGGCGAACAGGCTGCCGGGGCCGAGGGGGAGGCTCGGGGGGGGCGGGGAGCTCCGGTGGTGGTGGTGGTGGAAGAGGCCGACGAGCGGCGGAGGGGAGCGGCGGCCGGCGGCGCCCGTCGGGTAGACGACGACAAGCGGCGGGGAGGCCGGGTCCAGGTCGAGGTCGGGGGTCAGCGGCAGGGCGAAGCCGTCCGGCGGGTCCTCGGCGGCGGCGTTGTCGCCGCGGTAACGGAGGGACCCGACGTGGCCCCTCCTCCTCCAGCCATCGGGGTCGTCGCCCTCGAACAGAAAGGACTCGTCGCGCTCTGCACCCCCACGCCACACCTCCATAGCGCGCTCCTTCTTCTCGCTCTCTCTCTCCCTCTCTTTCTCCCTTTCTCTCTCCCGCTCTCTCTCCCTCTCTCTCTCCCTCTCTCTCTCTCTCTCCCTCTCTCTATCCCTCTCTCTCTCCCTCTCTCTCTCCCTCTCTCTCTCTCTCTCTGCCCCTGCCCTCCACCCCTCTCTGCCCTCTCTCTCCCTCCACCCGTCCAGCGTCGTCAGGTCCTTCCGCTGGGTAATGAAGGTCTCCACCTGCCTCTCCGGTGGCTCCTCCCACACCTCCCTCTTCTCCCCGCGGCCCCCCCGCTGCTCCGCCCCTCCCCTCCACTCCTCCTCTCCCCTCTTCTGGTGGGAGGGGCCGGAGGAAGAGGAGGAGAACGGCTCTCCCCTCGTCGTCGTCGTTGTCGCGGCGGTGCCGCCTCCCGCCCCTCCCCTCCACTCCTCCGCTGCTCCCACCGGCCCCCTGGCCTCCCCCTGGGCCCCCCTCAGCAGAAGGGGCTCCTCCAGGGCCCTGTACAGGGGCTCCTGCGGGGGCTCCTGCGGGGGTGGCGGTGGAGGCGGAGGCAGAGGCCTGTCTCGGTAGCGCTCGCGCTCCCTCTCCGCCCCTCCTCCCCCGACTAGCCCGCCCCCCATCGTCATCGCCATCGCCGCCGTCATCTCCGGCGGCCCCCGGTGGCGCGCCAGCGTGGCGGCGTAGGGCCGTGCCTGCACGTCCGGCGGCCCGCGGCGGCCCAGGGTGCCTTGCGGCGGCTGCACGGCGGCCGCCCAGCCCTCCTGGGCCAGGTGGGCGTGGCGCGTGGCTAGCGTGGCGGCGTGCCCCACCGGAGGGGGGGGCGGCGGCCGCGCCAGGCTACCGTAGCGCTCGGGCGCGGCGGGCCGCAGGTTGCTCTGAACCAGCTCCGAGATGATCATCTTCTCCAGCGCCGCCGCGTCCGGGAGGTTCCTGCGGGCGGTGTCCGGTGGCCCGTGCGGGGCGAGCAGCGTCGGGGAGACGGCGTCTACGTCGATGTCGATGTCGTCGTCGTCGTCGGCCTCGTCGTCGTTGGCAACCTCCCGCAGGATGTCGGCGCTGCCCACCACGCCGGCCCTGGAGCCGGGCGCTGACGCCAGGCCATGTAGGGTGAAGGTGTTGGGTGTGTAGCCCCCGTTGAGACACACGCTGTCCAGCCCGCATGGGTCCTGGCTCTGGGTCACGGCGCCCTCTGTTGGTGGAGAGGCAGAACAACCTGGTTTAAAGGTTTTAACTTTTCAATGAGCTTTCAGTGAGAGTTATGAATGGACATTAATGATGGGACGGAAATTGCTGACATGCTTTTAGGATTCTTCAGCACTAGGAATGATCAGAATACATTAGTTGATGAAATTACATTATTATTATTATTATTATTATTATTATTGTTATGTATTATTATGTAATATTATGCATATTATCATATACATGATCTGCAGCAAAAATGATTGGAACATGCTATATACAGTATACACTGTTCCCCAATCCCGGTCCTGGAGGGGCCCACTGCCCTGCATGCTATAGATGTCCCCCTGCTCCAACACTCTGACCCAAATGAATGGGCTGTTCTCGGTCTCTGCAGAAGCCTGATAATGACCTCTTCATTCATGTTAATCAGGTGTGTTGGAGCAGGAAGACTTCTGAAACATGCAGGACAGTGGGCCCCTCCAGGACCGGGATTGTGAAACAATGCAGTATACTGTCTATTAAAGTGTACCTGCACCCCAGCGTTGAGCATGACTCCACCCACTACAACTTTGAAAAATGTGTCAAGGAGCTGAGTGAGGGGAGGGGCTGAGAGGGGGACCCCCATTAACATTAACCTTAACATTTGAATATGATGACGTATGAGCGTACTAAGTGTGCCCATGCAAACCAGCCAGGTCCTGGGGTGATTTCTAACGAATTTGATGTGTAGTTCTGTTTTCAGCCCATAAAAGGCAGATTTTTATAAAAACAGGAATTCTGTCAATATTAACACCAGCATTGATGTGTCTCATCATCACAGATCAATGCTATTACTTTGTTTACAGCTCAAAAAACACATTTTAGGGTGCAGGCACACTTTAATGGGTGACAGATAATTGATTGAATCTAGGACATGGGCTATGGTGAAGCAGCACTCATGTCATGGTTCGAGGGTGAGCACAAATAAAGGGGGGGCTCATACTCGGCTTGGCTCTGAAGGTTCCTACTGCGCCATGTTAAGACAGAGTCAGAGGAGGGAGAGGGGGGAGGGGGGAAGGAGAGAGGGGGAGACACAAACATTTTAGTTCCAATGCGTATGACATTGTACCACATCAGCACTAGACACATTCAGCACCACAGGAAATGGCTCACCTCTGAGGTGTCGCCAAGAGGCACTTTCAATGAGTGTCCCGCGGTTTAGTTTAATAACTACCGGCTTAGAATAGAAATATAGGTAGGTACTGTACTGCATGTCTGCATGCTGCACGGTGGACTGTCCAAGCTAGTGTTGTAGTGCTTGAGACCTCGAGACCACTTTTGTCACTCTGGTCTCAGTGAAGACTTGGACAACACTGGTCCAAGTATTTGAACAGTCTCAAACACATACAACTGACAAACACGTCGTCTACCCTGAGAGAAGGATTTCACTGAGAGGAGAAACCACACACAAGCCAGGGGAAGGGGTAGTACCTGTAGAGGTGAACGGTTGGTTATAACCCTGGGCCAGCAGAGTATCGTAAGGAGAAGCTCCCGGATGTGTCTGTAACACTGGATTCGTCAGGAAATGGTTCCCTAATGCAGCTGTACACAGACATAGAGAGAATAGAACACAGTATTATTATATAATAATACTAAAAAAATGGTTTTGTTTTTCTTATGAATGAGGGATCTTCACACACAAAAAACAAATGGCTATACTCCCATCCCTTCGTGGACAATGTAGCTGTAACATTGTTCTGATAATGATGTGGATAGTGGATAAAATGTCACTCCTTTGGATATCGAGAACACTTAAATCACATCGTACCTGAAAAAATGCTCCCGCTTAGGGTACATTCTCTGTGACGTATTTCCAGATTATGTATGAGGGAGGGGTGGTGGGGGTGTGATGGGGGAGGGAGGGGAGGGGAGTAAATCATACAGTGGAAGAAGTAATCCTTTAAGGCTCTTCAATCAATGTTGCAGGATGGGGATGTGGGAGCGTCGCTCCAATCAGCACCACGGAGAGGGCAGGCTCTGACTCTGCTCATATTTAGATTCTCAGCTCTCTTGTGTGTCAAGTGTTAATCTCACTTCGTGCACACTCGGGGGCCATTCACACGCAGAGGCGCTAGGCACTTGCTAAGCACGCTAAAGATGCAAGGCGCTTGCTAGACACGATGAAGACGCTGTAGTCACACTGAAGATGCTAGTTACACTGGAGACGCCAGGCACAATAAAGACACTAGGCATACTGAAGATGCTAGTCTCACTGAAGATGCTAGTTACACTGGAGACGCTAGGCATACTGAAGTCAATAGGGAGATGCTAGACACGCTAAAGATGCTAGTTACAAAGATGCTAGACACTCTTAACATCCTTGGAACGCTAAAGATGCTAGACACAATTAAAATCCTTGGCATGCTAAAGATGCTAGACACACTTAAAATCATTGGCATGCTAAAGATGCTACACACTTAAAATCCTTGGAATGGTAAAGATGCTAGACACACTTAAAATCCTTGGCACGGTAAAGATGCTAGACACA
>JAOEGT010125377.1:0-11644 GCA_025447795.1 Speoplatyrhinus poulsoni
GTTTGCATGTCTTACCCTGTGGGCTCTACTGTGTGTGTTTGCATGTCTTACCTGTGGGCTCTACTGTGCGTGTTTGCATGTCCTACCTGTGGGCTCTACTGTGTGTTTGCATGTCTTACCCTGTGGGCTCTACTGTGTGTGTTTGCGTGTCTTACTTGTGGGCTCTACTGTGTGTGTTTGCATGTCTTACCTGTGGGCTCTACTGTGTGTTTTTGCGTGTCTTACCTGTGGGCTCTACTGTGTGTGTTTGCATGTCTTACCCTGTGGGCTCTACTGTGTGTGTTTGCATGTCTTACCTGTGGGCTCTACTGTGCGTGTTTGCGTGTCTTACCCTGTGGGCTCTACTGTGCGTGTTTGCGTGTCTTACCCTGTGGGCTCTACTGTGTGTGTTTGCGTGTCTTACCCTGTGGGCTCTACTGTGTGTGTTTGCATGTCTTACCCTGTGGGCTCTACTGTGTGTGTTTGCGTGTCTTACCTGTGGGACTTGGCACAGACAGATGACCTTGCCGGCGTCAGGGTCAACGGTGAACAGCATGGCGGCGGTTTGCGGGGAATGGGTTTTCAACAGCTTCAGTGACTCATTGAGAGCCTGGGACGTGAGAGGAGGGGTCCAGGAGGGTGATAGAGGAGGAGGAGAGAACACAAGATATTAAGCTGAGGTCAGAGCTAACGGACCAGAGTTTGTTCACTGCCGTGGCAATGAGGCGGTGTGCTGTGTTACACACCATGTAACACAAGGGTTAAACAGGCTTAAAGCTACCACCATCAATAGTCAGTTAGAAATGCAATTTTAATAAGGCCTGTTCTTCTGGCTTTGCTTTCGGCACAAAGAGCAGATCATATCCTAAATATGAAATGAATTGTTAAATATAAGCCTCATCAATTTTAAACCCATCTTTATTTTATAATTCTCCATTAAATTAACATTCTCCTGTCATGGTGGCTAAACACATTTTTTATGAAAAGATGTATTTTTACTTTCACACCACCATATAACATTTGCTTAAAACCAAAAGTAACACCCCGCCTAAAAAAAAACAAACTGTTAATAACCATAATTTAGAGTGATTACTTAGGGAGGGTTTAAATAATTCATAATTTAAACAACCAATCCGTGGACGCCCTGATTAGAAAACGAGTGCCTGGTTTTAAACCCACCTTGGCAGAAGCCCCGGCCTCCATCTCCATGACGAGCAGCGGTTGGTTGGGGTTGTTGTCAATCTCCTCCTTGGTCTTCTCCAGCACTCTCTTCTGGACATCTGCCTTGCTGGCGCGGTCCAGGTCGTCCATTGTCTTCTTCAGGCCCTTGAGGGCTTCTCGCATGTCATCCTTCTGCCACTGGGAGATCACTGCTGTGCCTAGGAACTAAAGGTGCACACGCACACACACATAAGCAAGCACATGCGCACACATAGGCACTAAGGATTACTGCTCTCTGTGCCAACAGACAATATACACATACACATAATTAAAGCTACAGTCAGCTATTGTAAGTTAATTGTAGGCTAAGGCCGCGTAACTTATTTTTTTTATTAAAAGCGCTGGCCTGGGCATTTTTCATGTTGAGAGAAAAAAAATAGCAGCTGAAATGGTTGCTATGGGAAACAGCAGGTCTCACTATGCCGCTTGTCATTGGTCAACTGTCAAAATAGCGGATGACGTAGGGAGTTTTCTTCCGAGAAGTTCACCTTTTCTCAACTGAAAAAGAAGCCCAGAGCTGTTGAAAAAAAGAGCCTGCAGCAGCGTATCTCATATTAACAATGCTACTTGGCTTCACAATCTGTTTCAGTGTGCGTGTGTTTGAACTAACTCTTTAATAGTAATATTTAAAGCAGACATATCCTATACATTCCCATTACGTTTAGACCTTGGGAATACTGTAGACCGTAACCTTGATAGTCACCTTTTTATAGACCTTTTGTAACAGGGGACCCTTTGCATCATCATAAACCTTATGTTATTTCATTAAATAGGCTTTACTGGCGCGCACGCACACACACACACCTCGGTCATGTCTGCAATCTCCTTCTGTACGTCCTTGCTGGGTGCAGTCTGGGTCTTGACCGTCTCTCCCAGGGCAGCCAGAGACTGACGCAGAGCATCGGACTTCCTCTGGGCCTGCACACACAGTGTAAATGATTGAGGAGATGTTCCTGCAGCTGCCTCACTGCCCTGACCGTGAAGAATGCTACAAAGTCATAAAAAGAAAAGAATCACATTTTAAAGCAGATTCTTGATTAAAAAGAGTCACTCCTTGACTGGCGTCCGATATTGTCCATGTGGTAAAGATTACAGTGAAGCAAGCAAGCAAGTCCCTGTACAGTACATTAGCAAGCTTTACATACTGTACAGTAGAATACTTCTGAGCAATGGTTGACAGGCATGTTTTATTCCTCTCAAAATATTCCTAACATTCATATGTAATGTAGACACACAATAAAAACATCTATCGACTACTAATGCTAGCAACAGAGCTTTGCAGTCACATTTGTTGGCTTGTTTAAAAATAAGAAACACCTTATACTTGGACATCTGGAGCCCAAAACAGTAGCTACATTAGCAAGATAAAATCAATACTAGTCAGCCAGAGACGTACTGGCCAATTATTTAAGCCCACGTATTTCATCACGTCTCTCCACAATAAAAACCTGCTGAATCCAACGCACCCCAGGGCCTAGGGAGCTCCAAACAAATCACTAGGCTGTTATTCTAGCCACATAATTCACACCCTGTATTGCAGTGTTATTATTTTCCAAGTGGAAAAAAGTTAGCAGCTGTGCTTGATAATTCAGCTCCCTCTAAGAGAACACCTCGGTTTGTCGTTGTGTGCTACCGCCGCCAACGCCAAGTTCCATCCCATACAGCCACATGCATGGCACGCACAGTTGTGTTCAGGGGGCAGCATGAAACACAAGTAGTGGACCTTTTCAGTCCCCATCCTTTCCTTTGCAGCGTCTTAACATGGTGACATCACTGTCTGTGCTGCTATGTTAATGTAAAGGCCTCATAGAGCATCTTCAAGCACATGCGTGTGTAACATCACTGTCTCACGTGGACATGAGGCCGACCTTATGCGCCTCGGCTCCCGTCACGGCCACGATTCGACGGATGCCCTTGGCGATGGCCTCCTCGGAGACGATGACGAAAGGGGCGGCGTGGGCCGAGTTCTGCAGGTGGCTGTGGAGAGAACGGACACCTGTTACTGACACGCCGGACGTGTGCGTGCACGTGTGTTGACTCAATATCGCCACTGCGATACCACGTTGCGATATACCGGGTATATGGAAAATGTTGCGAGGAAGTGCAATATTCAGTTTATTTAGTGGAGAGATGCGTCCGTTGGCTGTGTGGCTTAGTTGTGTTGGATTTAGACAGAAAATGTAAGCTGCGTGGATGAGGAAGACAACAGCACAATGGAGATCGAAGAGGAAACATTAATGGCCGAAACGAATGCCCCCACGGTAGCTTGGAAGTACTGTTGTTGTACCCGTCCAATACGACTGCCAATTGTTGTTAAGATATGAATATATGAATTTTTTTTTTTGTTTTTTTTTTACTTTTAATTAAAAAAAATATCAAAAATGAAAATCGATTTTGCAGTTTTCATTATAAAATATCACAATATCACATTTAGTCAATAGGGTGCAAACCTAGTGTGTGTGGAAAAGGGGCAGAGAGAAAACGAGCACAGGGGAATTGACTGGGAGGGGAGAGACCGTCTCAAGACAAAATATGAAAACACACAGGGCTGCAGAATGTGCTCAAGATACATAAATAATAAATAAAAAAAGACAATCTATGTAATCGATATCAAGAAGAGAAGCCGATTACAGCCACACACTGACTTGTTGCTCCACTACAGATGTGCACAGCAAAACAAGACAAGGAACAGGCAGATGTCATATACGGCAATCACTTGCACACATTTTCGGGTTAACTCAAGAAATAAATGCCATCTGAATAATTAATGGAATTCACTTTTTGACTGAAACGCCATGAAGCTATACTAATAGCACAGGAGAGGATATCATGTCTTTTCATACACACACACACACACAATTACATACAATTACTGTGTAGGGTAGGTTTTAGAACAAAGGTGGAAAAGTTCTTTTGCAATGAAGAACCAAAACGGATTCTGGACGGCAGGCCACAGGCCAAAAATAAATGTTGATGCTGTATATGAATTAGCCCATTAGGCTATTATATTATATATAGATTATATATATACACATTCTATAAACATTATATATATGAAATAACAATTCAAATAAAAACTTTACTCTATGGATGGAATGATTTTCCAAATAGATTATTGAGCCACGATTAGGTGTTTATTATCAATAATTTGGAATACAATAAAGGAGAACACTTCTCTTTTGGTATCGCTTTTCGTTTTCAACAACCGACAGTGCCATACAAACCCAAAAACATGATTACCAGAGGGTATTTCCTTTCCACTGTCCAAGTTAGCTTGCAGTTTAATTTCAAATATGCCTACTTTAAGGAGAGCTAGGCTGCTCTATGCAAACAGACGAACCCGAGAGATCGGAACGAGTCTGGTGTGGGTTCAGACGCCAGGCGACAGAACAACCAACGATGCAGCGCTTTGGCAGGCGGCAGAACACTGCAAGCTACAGAGGCAGAGCGTTTTCATAGTTTATGGCCACGTTGACGTATGGAAAACCAATGACGGCAAATATAACGGCGATTTGCAAGTTGCAACCGTGCTGTGTGTGTGTGTGTGTAACAGCCGCACGCTTGTCATTCATCAGCAAAACGACTCGTAGGCTACACCTTGCTCGGCTTGCAAATACAGTTTGTTATTGTTTCACATCGTAAAGTTTGAGAATACAATGGGAAGACAGTTGACTAGTTGCCATAACACCTGCAACTAACAGGCAGTTGTGTGAACAACGTATCTAGGCATGGTCTTATGGTGTTGTGTTTCGATGCAAATCTATAGAAAGACTCCGACGTCTAGTGTCAATAGTTAAATTTAAAGAGCTTTGTTACAGTAGCAACATAATATGAGATCAACAGGCAGCATCTACAGCAGGTTGGTGTGTTCTACCATTTCTACTAACCACGAAATAAGACCGATGTTTGTATGGTGGTATCGGTCTAGGTTTTAGAATTATACTTTACAACTATACTTGTATCTGCAGTAGGCTAATTTACAGTAGGCTAATTTAATACATTTGCAGAGGTGATTGTCAAACAGAACATCAAGGCATGTATTCCATCTGCATCCTATAGACTTGAATGAAGTGCAGTGTTGTGCCACGTGTCAAAGCCAGCGACTAATCATGTCGGGCCAAAATGAAAAGAGGGCGGGCCAAACTTTGCCCCAAAATGGGCGGACCTGTTTTAGAGGTACGCAGTGTAACGACCCATAGACAACGACTTCATGTTATGAAACGGGGGGATCTGTTTGCTACTCACGTTCCACCACAGAACTCAATGGAGGTCAGGGACCCAGCTACGCTGTTTGGGTCGGCCAGCAGGTCCTGGACAGGGATGCCGATGGACACCACGCGGACCGGGTCTGGGTAGGTTTCGTCGAACACGGCACGCAGACCCTGGATGGCTTTGGCCTCTGCCAGCGGGACGTCCATAGCGTACACCGGCTGGGGAAACAACAGGAAGACCGCCTTTATAGTGGATCATGACTGGCTTGTCTGATTCATGTAATTATATTGATTTTAATAAATTTAATAAAATGTATACAGTTCTTATTAGAAGACTTTTCGGCGAGTGAATCCATACAATTTTTTCTTTTTTTTACGCAATCACATGAACCAAGTCATAGAGGGGAAGATGACAAGAAGGACGTCACGATGTGAAGAATTGCTTACGTGGAAAGCACAGTGCTAAAACGCTGAAAGGCTGGGGAGGTTCATTGACCAGTAGTTGAATGTGAATATGACATCCAACATTGAACGTTGAACGTTGGCCCCAGCGCATTCTACGTATTTGAGCCGTGCATCTACAGCCATTTGCATAAATGCTACAAAACGGGCCGTGTCTCCTCGTACCAGAGAGAATAAAGCTTAACAGAGAGGGCTCAACGGACCGCACCTCCACATTAGATTTTTGGAAGGAGGGAGGGGGCAGGGGGGGACTTTTCACCCTTTATGAAGACTAGAACGACCCAGTGTTCCATGCAAGTCAATGAGGAGGTCCACAGATTTCACCAGAGTTATTTTGAGCATACAACACTAATTCCCAAGTACCTACGATCAATCCGAGACCACAACGGTGTTTCTG
Organism: Speoplatyrhinus poulsoni; assembly: GCA_025447795.1. Lineage (NCBI taxonomy): Eukaryota > Metazoa > Chordata > Actinopteri > Percopsiformes > Amblyopsidae > Speoplatyrhinus > Speoplatyrhinus poulsoni. The sequence goes on from JAOEGT010125377.1 coordinate 6,271, forward strand.
CAGCGAACTGTTTGTAGGCAAATTGACTGTATTGGGCCATGCATGGCGGCTGTCTGGGCACTGCCTAGGTCAGCCTCCACAGCATAATGTCGTTACTGACACATCCACTTGAGGCGCCGGAAACATTTCATTTTTGCTTCCACTGAAACGCATCACAACATCTTTCTTATTATTATTATTCCAATATCTTTTGGGCCGCACCTTCGCGTCCTGGATCACAGAGCAGGCGATCTCCTCGGTGTGTCGGACCTCCGCGGTGCTCAGAGCCCCCTTGGCCGTGAAGTCGAAGCGCAGGCGGTCGGGGGCCACCAGGGAGCCCCTCTGGTCGGCCTCTCCCAGGACGCTGCGCAGGGCGAAGTTCAGGATGTGCGTGGAGGTGTGGTTACTCATGATGGGCCTGCGGCGAGCCTGGAAGGGAGGGGTGGGGAAGGACGTGGAGCGTCTTAGCAACACCACACAATGGCCTCAATCCTCAACACGTGTGTGTGTGTGTTAACGGTCTGATAGTGTGTGTGTGTGTGTGTGTGTGTGTGTTAACGGTCTGATAGTGTGTTAAGTGTCTGTTAGAGGGTGTGTGTGTGTGTGTGTGTGTGTGTTAACGGTATGATAGTGTGTTAAGTCTCTGTTAGAGGGTGTGTGTGTGTGTGTGTGTGTTAACGGTCTGATAGTGTGTTAAGTGTGTGTGTGTGTGTGTTAACGGTCTGATAGTGTGTTAAGTCTCTGTTAGAGGGTGTGTGTGTGTGTGTGTGTGTGTGTGTTAACGGTCTGATAGTGTGTTAAGTCTCTGTTAGAGGGTGGGTGTGTGTGTGTGTTAACGGTCTGATAGTGTGTTGAGTGTCTGTTAGAGGGTGTGTGTGTGTGTTAACGGTCTGATAGTGTGTTGAGTGTCTGTTAGAGTGTGTGTGTTTCTCTTAGTGCGTGCGTCTGTCTGTCTGTGCGTGTGTGTGTGTCTGTCTGTGTTTCTCTTTGTGCGTGCGTCTGTCTCTGTGTGTCTGTGCGTGTGCGTGTGTGTGTGCGTCTGTGTGTGTCTGTGCGTGTTTCTCAGAACTCTAGACCCTCTTATCCCCTCTAGACCCTTTCCCACAAGGCACACAGGGGAGAAGAACCACCAGGGGAGAACCTGGGTGCTCCTTACCTCATCCAGATGCAGCGTCACGCGGTCCCCGACACTCAGTGCTCCGTATACAGTCCCGATGTGCAGAACGTATCCTCCTCTCACCTGGGTGTTCTTCACAGTGAACTCCATGCGCTGAGCAAACACACACACACACACACTCACGTTCATGGCAGTTAACATCTCCAGAGACATTTGAGCCTTCTCCATAAAGAGTGCGTACGTGCTGTCATTATGCTAGCTTTAGCCTACTTTGAGGTACAGTTTCAGTGCGTTTAACACCATGACAAACCGACTGTTAAGCTCGTCTTTCATCCCGACGAAGGTTTGTTCAAGCACATCTCCGTCTATGGTTAACAACTTCAACGCTGTGCGTTTAATGTGTTTTCAAAAGGCAACGACACATGCAAGCAAGGTGGTTTGACAGAGGCGGCAGGAAAGAACGGCTGTCAAAATGCTCTTGTAAAAAGATTAGTTTCCTAAATGGCAGGAATTTCACAGTAACGGCTTGCCCTTAAATCTGAGTCTTGACACACTAAATAATTGGATGGCTGCAGCTAATCTCAAGCGATTTGTTTCAATGTGGAACGGAAAAAATACAGAATCTAATACTGGTAGAAAAGTCAGTTTAACGTCTGACATTCTGCTACTAGACGTCACAGAAAGTGGGCCAGCGGCCATGTAAAACCTAGGACGAGTGCGTCGCTAAGCAACGCATGGTGGCGGGTGAATCGTACGTCATCATCGAGATCGTCCCCGCGCAGCATGTAGCCCTCGTCGAAGCTCTGCCCTCCCTGCTCGGCGTAGAACGAGGAGCGGTCCAGCAGCACGCCGCACTCCTGTCCCGTGGTAACCTCGCTGCAGAAGGCGCGCTCCCGCCGCAGCGCCAGCACGGTGGCAGTGCCCTGCTCAAAGGCTGGGGCAGAGACAGAGAGAGAGAGAGAGAGAGATTAGGACAGGCATTTCAAACTCAAGGCCTGCTGTATAATTATGTCTGTCTGTAATTACATTCTGACATCACTTTGACAGTGTTTGGCCCTCGACATTGTCCCAGCATTTTATTTAAGCCCTCTCTCTGGGTTTGACATCCCTGCTGCTTCAGGACAATACAAGATAAAGCCCCAATATTATTGTTGTGGGAGAATGAAGCCTAGCAGCTTCTCACACACACACACACACACACACACACACTAGAAGCACTTAATGTACTGTAGTAGCCTGCCAGGGGAGGGGGGAATGCAAATGTCATAATCATCTGTATTGTTTAGAGACAACATGTGATATATACATCCATGCATGTTGTTACAAACGTTCTAGCTTAATCTTCACTCGGTTACATCTTCTTCGGCAATTCAAGTATCTGTGCACTTGCCACGTAATTAAAACATAATATGAATTGAAGTGAGATGTTCACAAAGCACAAGCAGTCTGAAGGCAGTTAACAAGTGTAAAAGACAAGCGATGGAAGTTGGTATTAAGCAGGGTTGTCAAGCCGTGCTTGAGATGCCAGCGGTGCGGCCCAACAGAGCACACCAAGACACAGCTGTTACGCGTGTAGCGTCAAGAGCCATCTGTGTGACAATGTCATTCACCATAATTGCCGCTGTCGTCCGAGCTGTATTTGTATTTCGGGCTGTCGTCGGTGGCAGGGATGTTCTTGTTCCTGAGCTCCTCAATGGCGTAGATGTCTAACATAATGTGGTCCTCGTCCCCAGAGCCTTTACCCTGGGACTTCAACTGATAAAGGAAACACACACACGAACGTGTCACACGTTAGACTGTAGTGTGTGTGTGATGACATGTCCTCACTGAACGATTTGTGTATTAACAAGCCGAGCTGCCTTTAAAAAAACGGAGGCGGTTTTACCATCTCTTATCAACAATGGAAATTCTAATTCTGTGAGCGACATCTATGTCGTATTCCAGTGGGGATTAATAACAAAAGCTCTTAACACGTAATAAATGAGGCCTAGATTCCTCCTTGCGTGAGTCTGCTTGTTACGTTAAACACAGATGCGTTCCAACAGCAGGTACATGTGCCGGTGATTCCGACTTACAGTGCAGTCCACTGGAGCCTGGCTGCTGACACAAGAGAAAAGTCTTACCCAGGAGGTGTCTCCCTGGGACGGCAAGGTCAACGTCTTACCATAAATCAGTAGCGGGAGCTAATTATAAGTCCCTCCAGCTGCCGGCAGAATGTGTTGCTCACCCTTAAATGGGAAGGGATACACGTCTTCCTATTCCTCGCATACCGTCCACTCTCCCGTCCACAGCTTTGTCCCCCCCCCCCCCAAACTACTGCACGCTAATACACTTTTTACTTCTACACAGCCCTGGCTCTGTAAACAGGAACATAAACAAAGTGGCGCACGCCCGCACACAACGATAACACCGCTTGGATTCGCAAGTGCGTTTCAATGTGTGTGTGTGTGTGTGTGTGGGGGGGGGGGAATGGAGCTTCTGAGCGAGTTAGTTTTGATTTGAGCTCAAAGTTAGCAAGCGTTCTCGAAAATGTATAACCCTGCCTTTAACCTTGGTGGCAGCCGTGTGAGGCAAGCATCTACCCCCCAACCCACCTGTGCAGCCTTCTTCTCCTCCTCGAAGGCGGCCATGTCAACCCCCATGCCTCGCTCCTCTGCGATGAGGGCGGTCAGATCAAGTGGGAATCCATAAGTGTCATACAGAAGCCATGCTGTGTCACCTAGAGGAGAGAGAGTGAGAGAGAAACAAAAAGAGGGTTGGAAAACAGGCTATTTGAAATAACTGAAACGTAGCATGAGAGAAAGAGAGAGAAAGAGAGCAATATTTAGACAGAAAGCAACAGGCTATTTGAAATAAGGGAAACTTAGCACGAGAGAAAGAGAGCAATATTTAGACAGAAAGCAACAGGCTATTTGAAATAAGTGTGCAACGTTGCACGAAAAAGAGAGAGTGTGAGAGAGAGAGAGAGAGAGACTAATAGACATAAGTGGGAAGGCAGCAGGAGACAATTAGAGGAAGTCTAACCGGGAATGGTTTTGCTGTCCCCCAAGCTCTGAATCTTCCTGTCAAGGATACGTCGCCCCCTGCTGAGAGTTTTAAGAAACTGCTCCTCCTCTTCATTGATGATATCCTTCACCATGTCCGGGTCCTTCTTCAGCTCCGGGAAGGCATCTCCCTAGGGGGGAGGAGAGGGCCAGCTGCATTGTTACTGGCGTGTCATCATCACAGTCAGTGTTTTGACTGTGTCCAGATGGTGGGCGGGGGAAGAAGGGAAACATAGAAGCTCACCAGAGAATCCACAACCACGTCCACCAGAGAGGCAAAGAAGCCCTTCTTAGCACCCAGCTTCTCGTGGGAATAACGAACAGCTCGACGCAGGATTCTTCGTAACACATAGCTGCACACACACACACAGCCTAATGTATTTATACAGTTTGAAGAATGTGTATATCCACAATACGGTCACAACTATTTCCTCATTTAAAAAGTACATTTAAATAACATTTCAGCATTACTCTTTTAGAAGATCAAAAATAGTTAAAACCCACCTCTACCTCATAACATTCCAACTACGTTCACTATTTACAATCATCTTTCTATTTCTACATCTAAAAAAAATAAATATATTATTTTGCTCCATTATGTTATGAATGGTTGCATAAAAACAGGGTCAGTCATTCTCATGAAAGACTGAGCTCAAATAAAAACTGTAAAAAAAATAAAAACTGCTCCGTGGTGCCGTATCACACATCGAAATGCATTGTGAAGCAAAGAGTATTACTACGGCTTTGTTGATAAGAGCGATGCTCGCCACTTTATGTTCTTATTTACGGAGCCAAGTATTGCATTCTTTTTTTCAACACGCGCAGAGAATGGTAAGATAGCGAAATGAAAGGAGATATTTGTTGAATTTGACAAAAAGTCTATTAACTTACATTTAGCATGCAATATCTGACTATACCTTTAATGGCATGTTGGTTGATATGCAATGTTATGATGGTTCATAACCAAGTTAGAATAGCTAACAGAATGTGTTTGCTTGTGATGACTGGTGTTCGACATTAATTCAGCTACTGACAAAAATAACTTCAATAAATGTATTCAATATTTCCTAACCAGGATTCAGGCAAAAAAAAAAAACATTGACCCAGAGCCATGGAAATGGTGTTGACAGTCTGACATTTTCAACAGTCACATGGTTCATGGAGAGGCTAAACCTATGACAAAATAGTTAATATACAGATATATAACTTCATTTTTGGTAATTAGTAGTCAATA
>JAOEGT010125388.1:0-11643 GCA_025447795.1 Speoplatyrhinus poulsoni
CGCTACTGAAAAGCTATTTGATTCAGAAAACAGCGCCGCTACAGCCACGCTACTCATAATTGTAGTTTAACTAGTAGAGTCACTACTTGTAGCGACACTACTGCCCAACACTGTGTATGGATATTGAATATACCTGCTTTAGCTTTTAATTTGAATGCTAAATAATAGTTAACGCTTGTCTCGAACAAACCACAAGAGCAGATCTGAATAAATGCTTCATACTGTGTAGTCCATCTTGGGAACATTTGTAGAGAAGAGGAATTCCTTCTGCTCTGCAGTACATATTACTGGTCAAAGGTCGTGTTGTTCATCGTGACATCTATAATGAAGTTCAATAGCATGAGCTATTGTCTGCTACACACGTTTTACAATGTGTCCATTCTCAGACACAGACACACGCAGGCACAGTGTCTTTCCTGTGATTCAGAATGCGCAGGCAGGGTTAGTGCATTTCTGTGTCTTGTGTCGTGTGTCATAGCTTTACAGTCTTTCTGATGACAACAGGAAGTGTGAGCTGTTGTATTCTTTCACAGTGTTCAGCGAGCAGCGGGATGCAATGCTACTTACCTCTACAGGCCAACTACGAGCACACACACACACACACACACACACACACACAGCAGACACATCTGTGATGCAATGGGCTCCTGTCTGCTGCTGGTGTCTGGTTGTTTGGGTGCATCTCATGCTGTGTGTTGTCAGGCTGCTACCACTCTTAAGTGAGGAAATACATCCACTTGAGGTTTTTCTTTTTGTGTTGTGGTCGCATGGAGCTCAATGGTCAAAGCATGGCAGTAACAATAACACAGCCAGGGTTAGGTGTTCCATTCCCTTTGTAGCAAGGCACTATCCAGGCCTGCGCAGAGTGAGGGGTCAGCCCTCACAGCTCTGCTCTGGTTACGCAGTGAGGCTGAATGTGGCTGACTTTAAAATGAGCTCCCACAATCCTCCACTGATCTGGTCTGACAGAGGCCACACTGTCCCAAGTGCCCCTGCAGTCTTGTGAGAGTCAGATGACAAGCTGTTGATGAGAGTGTGTGTCATTCCCACTGTATCTGCAGTATTGTATTTGTGTGTAACCAGGGCCTGTGTGCCTATAATCTACTCCTGAATAAATATTCATAGTGTCAGGGTGTCCTGCCTTACCGTATTCATCTGGGCTTGAGTGGCTTCTCTGTCTTCCTGCCTGCCTGCCTGCCTGCCTGCCTCTCTTTTTCCTGGTCGTTTTTGCTCTGTGTGTGTGTGTGCGCACGCGTTTCTGTCCTCCTGGACGTCTATCTGTCTATCTGTCTGCCTTGCTGTCTCTCCGTCTGTCAGAGGATGGAGGAGAGAAGGTCGGTGACCTCGGGAGCCACTGCTGCGCTGCGTGTTTCCGTAGCGACGGCCAGCGACCAGGTTTAACTTCCTGTGCAGGGGTAGAGCGGAAGAGAGGAGCAGAGAGGAGCGTGTGGCTGCCTGTGGCCTTGTTCCAATGATGTGCTCTTATGTAATCATTTAGCCGAGTGAGAATAGAAGGCAAGGGCTTGATTTATGTCCCAGCATTTCAGCTGAGTTTGTTTGGCTAAAGAAGAAGTAGAACACTGCTGAGAATGCATGTTGAGATCAAACCAATGGTAATAACGCAATGGGCAACTATGGGATACAGTTTGATAAATAATAGAGCTGAAAAAGCTGTCTTTGAATCATTAGTAGTACACAGTTCCACCTCATATTCACACCTAGCATTCAAGTTAACGATGACTCCACAACAGGGCTACTGTAGGTGCCATGCTACAAAAGGCATGTCAGCAATGGAGAATGAGGTGGTTGAGGATCTTTGGATTGCATCTCATTTGTCTATCTGGCCTCCTCTGTATTTTCAGTAACAAGCACGGTTGTCAAGGTTAACATGCCGCAGCTCTCAATGAGCTCAGAGTTAAACAGGAAATGACAGAGGAAACTGCACTAAGAACCATCGTCCATTTTTCTACAGGCCATTAAGATGAGTGTCATGAACACATAAAATAGTGTTTTAAATCATATCCTACTTTTTTTAACAAAGCATAGCGAAACCCTGGATGGAAATTGTTAACCTAATTAGCTGGCTTTAGCATGCTGCTTTAGAAAATGAAGATAAATAAACTACACAGAGAGAATTACAGGAATTATTCCACATTCTCTAGTACTGATTGTGTAGGTAGGATCTAGCCCCCCACACGTGATATGCCACAAGGACAGGACAAACACATAACTGGCTTTTATTGAATATATTCATTGATCATTTTGACCACCAAATATGGTTTGAGATAGTTGGTCAGATAGGAATTGATGTTGTTGTGGTGTTTTCATGAAGCTGTGATGTCAAGTTTTCCTTTCAGTGTGCTGCCTTGGTCTCTGTATGTAGTCAGTCAGCATCAAAGCTCAGCATGGTGCCCCATTAAGGTTTAATGGCAACACCGCAGGTTAATTAATGTGCAACAACAGCCGAAACTCAAGTGTGCACAGCTCATGACAACATTTTCCATGGCTCATTGAAAGTAAAAAATATAACTCTTCATTATCCGAGGAAAAAATAGTCTTAATTGTTTTTATTTATCTATTTATTTGCCTCTGTTTGGGATTTACATCATGCTTAGCTATAGAGGCTCAATGCTAGCGCTAATGGGAGCTAGCCCTGGCCTATCTCGTTATCCCTGATGAGGTCACCACCCTATATTGGTGCTTTCTTTGGAATGGTCCTGTATTAGGGTTGCAGAGGAATATTACTGTTACCTGCCTGTTATTCTTCATTTACTCCACACCTTTCTGAGTTTTCAGAGCTATTCTTAGCGGGAGGTTTCAAATAGCAAAAATACAAGGGGTTGTGAGGTAAATATTAATCAATATTAAATATATTTTTGTTGTTCATTCATAAATATTTCCTTGGTAATGCTAATGCTGAAATTGTTTTGTAATTTCTTCCCTCCAAAATGACTCGTCAAATCACACAACCTTTTTCTGAGCTGTTTCACCAAAGCAGTGTTTCAAGTCCCTGAAGCAGGAAGTGATGCTTGCTTCATGACTAGTACATTATGGTTACCACCGCTGGTAATGCAGCCAAAAATACCTATGTTGCCTATAAGCCCACTTCACTTTAATGGCCATTACAAAACACACCTTTCTTGAACTTTATAGTGGGGGTTTGTTTTTAGTCACTAGGAAAGCTTGTTGTTTTGAGTCATTGTCACTGTGCTCTGATTGGCTTGTCACTGGCTTTGGGTGTTCCCAATCTGGCATCCACAGATGGCTGCAAACATGCCAACATCCACCCTTTATCTCTGCACAGTAGCAACAATCAAGCACAATCCATCAAGCAGACAAGACAAGAAACATGACTTGCATAACTGATTTGCTAAATGCATAAAATATGCTAGGCAAAATGTGTTTAACAAAAAAGACATGTTTTTCAGCGGTGATAGATAATTCTAAACTACTTCTTCCGGGGTAGTTTCTGTAACAGTTAACTTTACAAATTATAAACAAAATAGAAAATGAGAGAAATCAATAGTGTATGTTAGTGTAAAATATGAATAATCCAAAGAGAGTGTGTCTAGTACACACTGTCTCTGTGTGTGTTCGGTCATGTTATGGTCAGGTGCCTTTCCTCACAGTGTAACTGATATGTATATGTGTTGTTATACGACCCATCGGCTGCCTGATTCAAGCCAACCCTGACCTGACCCCAGTCCCTTGCTTGTACCATGGCAGTGATACTGGCTGTTGTCTTTGTTTCAGGAATTGACTTCAAGATCAGGACTATAGAGTTGGACGGGAAGAAAATTAAGCTTCAGATCTGGTAAGGGTTTGTGAAGTACTTTTTAACTATGATCTAAGGATTGTCAGATGCAAGTTACTATCTAATAGTCTACCAACTGTAACTACCAAAGTTGCATGTTTTATCATGTTACTGCTCTCTCTGATATCTCTCAGCCATGCTATTTTCATTATCCGTGCTGCCCAGTGTGTTTGTTGTAAATAGTCAGTAGTAGCTTAGTAGTTTATTTAGTATGCCAGTGTTTTACATGGATATTTCAACTGAATTATTATTTCTTATTCTTTTGTGTTGCTTTCTGAGCAATTCCAATTGTAGTCTGGGGTGTAATATAATGTTATCTTCACTTTTATAGTAAGGCTATCTTCAAAGAGACTTTATTCATAAAAAATAACAACTCCATTTGGCTCTTGCCAAATGACATAACACAATAGTTATTCTACCCACGCCCAGCTCATGAAAAGTATCTGTATTTAATTTAACATGTTCCAAACACCTGTTTTAGCTCAACCAAAGGAAATATCAAAACATTCAAAAGGGCTTGTCAAAACTAGATGCAAAAATGGTCTCGTTGTGACATTGTGTGATTTAAGCAGTTGAGACATAAACAAGAAGGTCCCAGGATAAACCAGACTCATGTTTGTCTTCTGCTCTCCCAGGGACACAGCAGGCCAGGAGAGGTTTAGAACCATCACAACAGCCTATTACAGAGGAGCCATGGTAAGACTGATTTTTACATTATACTACACAACTATACTACTACTGTACCGTATAGTACTACTAGTGCCAACATCTTCCAGTCAGAAGGGAAATGCCTCTGTCAGCACTGTGTTGTTGTGTAACTAGTGCAATACTGTCATTCCTACCCGGGTCTTTGTGTGATTTTCCATGGCTCTCAGTGGTCCCACCCTGATTCTGCTTAGCCAGTTGACCCTTGTGTGCCTCTCCTTCTGCAGATGTGTTGCTTCACTACGCCTGTTTAGTTCAAATGTTATTCATGGGGTTTATATGTGAACAAAACAACTCATTTTGGTTTGGTTTGCCAAAAGACTTACTCTCTTGTCACAATTCAGAAATGATTTGAAATTTGATTAAATTAATCTGATTTCACTTTCTTTTCTCCAACTGGACTACTGCTAGTCTTCATGTAGTTAATTTTTGTACTTGGGATTAAAGTTTATTTTAGTCTCATATAGTTAAATACAAAATAGACAGAATGTTAAGTTTGTTAAGTACGATAACTATACGTCTGGGCAGTCAGCGTTATGGATAAATGCCTTACTCTCCAGAGGTCACCAGTTGAATGCCACTAGGCTGGGCACTTCCTGCTAATGTCACGCTACATGTCACTTCCTCTGGAATCACTTCCTGCCTTTTTTTTCTTCCCAGGGCATCATGCTTGTGTATGACATCACTAGCGAGAAGTCCTTCGACAATATCAAGAATTGGATTCGCAACATTGAAGAGGCACTTCCACTTTACATTGCACACATTACACAAGACAGAACTTGACAAGAACGAATGTTATTTTTGTATTTAGAGAGAGAATATAGTGTGGTTAGCTGCTGTGGGTTAACAAGGCTCTGCCCAATGATCTACACAGGCAATGAAACCCTATCTCTGGCAGTGTTAGTGTCTGGCTGTACTTTCTGATCAGCAAAGAATTAAACATCTTGCTGTTCCATGCTTCCACATGTACAACACTATTTATTGTCACTATAGTATTTGCATGGTGCTACTGCATGGCCTGTGTCTTTGAAACATGCAGTAGCATCTCCTGCTCCAGTCATCCATTCTTTGTTAGAATGATGCCACCTTGTGGCAAAGGATTGTGTTGCATGCCTGTAAAACACATTAGATTTAAACTAACTTGGATGTATTAATATATGCATTTAACTATTTTAAATTATGCGCTTCTAATATGTAACAATAGTAAGACAATGCCCATATGACTAACTTCACAAAGAACCAATAGTGAGGTGGTCACATCCACATATAAACATATAATAAACCACCTTGTAGATACAAACAAATAAAAAAAAACACCAAAAGACCATCGTTGACATTAACACTCCTCTTCTCTGTGTTTTTCCCAGCATGCATCGTCAGACGTGGAGAGAATGATCCTTGGTAACAAGTGTGACATGAACGACAAGCGGCAGGTGTCCAAGGAGCGAGGAGAGAAGGTGTGTGGGGGGTTTGACTTTGCAGTCTATTTCTGTTTGCCTGCTACGACACTCATGTGTTGTGCTGTACAGTGGACTTGACAACATATGTTCACATGCACACATTCACAGACTCAAGTGAGCCTGTTTGTTTTCATTTGATTCTCTTCTGTTTTACTACTTTGATTTGCTATTTTAACGGCAGATAAACGGTCAGTGCGCAGGGCACATGGTTCATAAGGGTTGGACTTACGCTCTTCATTATTCATGGGTGTGTTGTGGGCTTAACATACGATAAACCAATCCAAGTGTCCATTCTTTTTTCTAAATCCAGGTGCATTTATTGGGCGAATTTCTATTATACTCGCAGGTGTGTGAAAGAGCTGGAGCAGACCATCTAGGCAATAGCAAGATCCCTACAATATGTTGATGTAGGCTATACACTAATCATATTTCACATTGTACTCTTTTAATATTTAATCCTTTGCATGTTTGTGCGCTCCTGCACTTCCCTGCGTGTGTAACCAGCAGACCAGAGTGTACGCGCTGTGTGCACCTGCCACAGGCGATGCTATCTTGATGATGCACGCGCTCTGACTTTAGACCAGGTTTTCACTCAATCACTTTCCGCTGCCTCAAGATAGCAATGCCCTAGACCACACCTCATGTTCAGACCAACACACCCATGGGCGCTCCAATAGGCGCATGTGCATTTGCTATTTAAACAGGCTGGGTGCTGGGCAGGAAAATTACAACTGCGTCGGTCTGAAACTAGCGAATACATTTGCGTTTGCTCATTGCAGCAGTTGTAAGGTAGAGCCCCTAATGACACCATTTGTTGGATTGATGGACAATGTGTTGTCACCTGGTGAACGCTGTAGATGTCATGGGAAAGTGAAGGGCAAATTCTGTTGTGTACCACGCTTGTCTGTCATACACAACCTTGTGTACAGTAAATGTCAGTTTACTGTCAACTTGTTAACTAAAATGTAAAACTAATGTTGGCAGAGTCAATGCACAATTATGTGCAGTATAATACTATTACGATAATATTAATATGGTAAATCGATCGATTTTAAAGACAGATCATTAAAAATACTTTTTACAGTATATGTATCCCAAAATTAAACAGTGGTGTGCCGTAAGGCCTTTCAGCCTCTTCAGAGAAAGTAAAGAATAACAGTTAGGTGACAAGAAGGGGGTTGTGGCCTGATTGGAATGTGTGTATGTATATACAGTATATATTATTCATTGGATTATAATCAAAACATTTCTCTTTATACAGTTGGCAATAGATTACGGGATAAAATTTTTGGAAACAAGTGCAAAGTCAAGCATAAATGTGGAAGAGGTGAGTTATGTTCCAGGCAATTTATTACTGCTTTTGCATTTATCAGTGTTTCTTTTGTGGCATTTATTAATATGTGCTTCTAATTTATCAGGCATTTTTCACACTTGGAAGAGACATTATGACTAGACTCAACAGAAAAATGGTGAGTTTCATTGGGTACAGCTATTGTAAATCCAATTACTGCTCTGTATTATCTGATATCGTGTCATAGCAGCTCCTAAATGTAACAATAATACCAGAACAAGATTGCTAACATGTTAGCAACAACTTGCTAAACGTATGAAACTGTGTTACAGTACTGTACTTTCTTAGCCTGTTTCTGTCCACCTCTGCCAGAAACATTAGACAAGTTTTCAGTTCCGTTGGTTGTTCTTGTTTGTTCCAGAATGACAACAACCCCCCAGGAGGTGCTGGGCAGGTCAGAATCACAGAAAACCGCACCAAGAAGAGCAGCTTCTTCAGATGTTCTCTGCTGTAGGTGGTGCCTCCACTCCTCCTTCTCTCCTGAGTGCGCTACCTCCCCGCTGCCAGTATAGGGACCGCTTGGAGCCGGATGTTCCATCGGAGGGACAACTGCTCTTCAAATAATACACAGCAAGAGAGTGAACTGGAAATAGGAGAACAGAATCATCCCGACATATTATTTTCTCTCTTCTTCTGTAAGAGAGTCATGTCTGTATTTCCCCCTGACCTGACAGTCGGTCATGACGGATTGATCATGGATTGTGCATTTGTGTGCTTTTACATTCTGCTACAACTGCCTCTTTGAACTCACGCCTTGCACACGCTTCTTCTTCTTGCATCTCTGGCATTGTCATTTCATCAAAAGAGAGACAGGATGAAGCAGGTGTAACAAACTTGACAACATCTTAACTCTGCGCTTTGAAGACATAATGCATCATGTTGTGGTGAAGACCCCACACCATGGACACCCTGTGGAATGAGCCATCTGAAATAAATGGCGACAATGGTTGATTTTATTTTCTGCCAAAGTTTAAGATAAATATATCTGGCAGCCGTTGTTCTTCATTTTCTATAAAAAATTATTTAAATGTACTAGTAGCACTGAAGAGTCACCAGTGAGAACAATTTGAAAGTGTGGTTTCAAAATAAGTTAATTTATTTTAAAAATTAAAGTACTAGAATCTAAACTTTAATATGGGTTTAATTGATGGCTAGTGTCATTTTATTTTTGAGGATGGAATGATTTTAGAAAAATTATAAGGTTTTTCTAGGGAAAAGGGAACATGAAAATAATCTTTTGATATTCTGCACCTGTCTGTCTTCATCCATGGGTTTCTAAAGGAATTGTTTTGGTTGAGAACAACTATTTCCACTCACGTCATATGAATAGCATTTTTACTGCACTGCTGACTGCCGCTGTGGGCCAAATCCTGTTTCCATAGTTCAGCATACAATGCACATTTTAACTGCTAAAAAATTTGTAAGTTGTAAGGCTGCTACTAAACAGCAGTTATTCGAGCTCTCATTCACTGTAGAAACCATGTTATCTTAATTATGTGAAATAAGACATGTCTTCCTTACAACCACTAACCTGCCTTTGGGAGACAAGTGGTGTTAATGAGACCTTTTACCTACTGAAAGCAAAAAAACCTTTGTTGCATTCCATTCACTTAATATGGCCTTCAGTTCCTGATGCTGAACTTGAACACCCTGAAGCAACAAGCCTTTGGTAGCAGATGCAGGTAAAGCAGCATGTGTCTGCCAAATCACTCCAACATAATGGCAATATGAATGAAGAAAATAAATACTCGAAATGCACATTTAAGGATCTTGGACAAGGTGCACTACATATGAAGTATCTCTATTGTGGTGTATGGGTTAGGGTAGAAGGTGCAAAAGAGATTTTTCCCCTTCATGAATAAGTTCTTCAAAATGACTGTACTTGATTGAAATAAGTATCGCCAATCTTTTCCTGAGATGATTTAATCTAATTAGTTACATATTAGAAAAACCAAACACAAATAATGTATTTTATTGTTTATCATTATTCTGTTCTTGATCCAGCTTTGACATTTTTTTGCGTTGTACATTGGTTACAACACAACAGATATGTTGACGAAGGCTTTTATAAAGAGTGTAATACGGCAGCCAATTTTTTTTTTCTGTATGGTTAGTGACAGTATTTATATATTTTTGTATTTTATCTTAGAATATATTAGATATTACTCTTACATTTTCGTAAAACCATAGGAAAAAATACACTGAATGCATGCACTATAATATCAAACTGTTGATTCTTTTTTTTTTTACAGTTTATAAAAAGATATTTTCTCTACTATTTTATTTTATTTTTAATTTTTTTAATTTTTTTAGCATTACTTGCCAGCTGTCATCTGTTTATGTCTGTCTGATGGTGTGCTTTTGTGTTCATGCTGTAAGTGCTCACTGATAAAGGGCGCTTTAACATACAGTACCTATTACATGCAAGTATATTTTTGGTCTTATTATAATTTTAATTTAGGAAAGTTTATAGTGTTTCTGTATTGTCCTATAGTTACTGACATTGTAATGATGTAGTTGTGAGATATTCAGAACACTCCCTACTCTACTTATAAAACCAGATATACAGTATATGTACTAGTCTATTAAAACTATCCAGGCGGTGATTGCAGTTTTCATATTTACATGAATGTAAACAAAATAATGTAAAAAAAATGTGTTACTTTGAAAGTACAGCACTGTACATTAAAAAGATATTTAAGATTGTAAGCAGTCACACAGCTGTTTCTACAGTATCTGGTACTGTACACCTACAGTAGAAGAAACATGTACTGTATACACAAAATCTGTTTTGTCCGATGTAACAGGCACAACAGCAAATCAAAATTGCTACATATTAGAAAAAAGTTTTAACACATTTCAAAATAATGTATTATTGCATTATCTGTTAACAATAATCTACTGTATATTTAAATGAATTATATAAATTGAGATGATTATTTTATATGTTAAATGTCTGTCAGTTCAGCTCATACAAGAAAATACATGTTTGCTTGAGTTACATTTAGTCAAAATGTTGGGTGAACCTGTTTAAAGAGGGACAATCGCTTAGGTTATATGTACCCTGTTGTGTTATAAAAATACTGCATACTATATTTTCTGACATTGTAACTATGAAAGCATTTCATGGATTTAGCCTCAGATCCATAACCTATCTTTCATTTTCTTCCTGTTGATAGCCGTCTCAGATGATTGTATAATACATTAAATTACTTTGATTTGTATACACTAAGACTGACTCAACACAGCTTGTCTCAGCTTTAAGGTAATATGTGCATTCACTGTGACTGGACAGTCTGCTATGTAGAAAATTCTGGTTAGAGAAATACTGTATATGAAGCAGCATGTCTACTTCAAGACATCTGACATTAGAAGAGACTTCATAACCTAACATAATGTATCATAATTTATATTTATATTGCTAGATTATCATCAACATATGTTTTCCTCCACGAACATTTAACAATTTTCCTTATTTAAATTTTTATTATTATTATGGTCCTATAAGATCACCCTAATTATGCACTTTTATGGCTACTTCTTACATTATTACATGTATTTACATATTGCTTATAAGTGACTTATGGGTTCATCTTGTGCTCATGTACAGGTGAAGTAACCAACATGTTTATAGACTATGTCTCTCTGATCCCTTAAATGACCAAGAACAACAAACCATGTTGACACAGTAGGCTTGTCTGCGGGGTCCTCCCTTCAGAGGTTTATTCAGGCCTAGCAGTCTGGACCCCAGCCCTTAAGCCCCCAGCAGAAACACCTGGAGAGGCCAGTATAAAGGGCCTGGACTGAGGAGCAGAGTCCCACAGACAGCTTCAAGAGTCTCTCCACCACAGCAGCTCTCCAGAGAAGCCCCAGTGTCAGAGCCAAGGAGCCTCCATACAAACCCTGAAGATGAATCATTCTGTCAGCCTCCTGCTCTTGCTGCTGGGCCTGTCTCAGGCCCATCCTCTCCTGGAAGAAGGGAGCGGGGTAGTGGTCCAAATGGACCCTCAGGTGGCCAACAACACGGATATCAGCTCCATGATTCTGACCACCAACAAAAACTCCAGTCAATTCCTGCTGGAAGGAGACCTTGTGGCGCCTAAAACCATAGACGCCCAGTTCTGTTTAACAAACAACTGTCTGTAGAGAAAAGGCTCTGATGGCCTGGTGACGGTTCCCTACACAGTGGACAGTGTCTTCTCCTCCCAGGCCAGACAGCTGATGCAGCAGGCCATGTGTAACATGGTTAATAATGCTTCCACTTGCCATGGTACTAGAGAAGTACTGTATATGTATTTTGTTATGTTCTGTCA
>JAOEGT010125408.1:0-11642 GCA_025447795.1 Speoplatyrhinus poulsoni
TGTCACATGAAAAGATATGCTCACATATTTGCAAATATGTGAGGGGTGTACTCACTTTTGTGAGATACTGTGTATATGTGTGTGTATGTGTGTATATACAGTATCTCAGCACCTTCAGTGAACACTGAAGGTGCATCATTGTTACTTTCCCAAGCTTCATTCTATGTCTGGATGTGTCATATTCGAGCAGAAGCATCTCAGACCAAAACAAATGCTTTGTAGGCCAAACACACATGCACTAACATGCATGTGTGGCCGGTCTGGCTATGAATACAGGAGCTCTGATTACAATACACACATGTGGTGTGCAATGTCATTCTGTTTAGGATGCAATTTACTCCCCTATATCTTATTGTTGACCGCTATATTAAAGTTTCAAATATCATATAGAGCACATTTTAAAGGTGGACTCCTAAACTTATCAATGCATTTTTGCACCACGGCTCCGTTTGTAGTTTGATTCACAACTGTGAATGAAAGGGTGTGTGACTAGGCGAAGAGAAGAGCCTCCAGCTAAAGGGACAATGTGAATGGGGCGTGCACTAATGTCAAACAGTGTAGTGTAGACATATCAGGATTGTATACATTTTAAACTTGTATTACTGTAATAACGAGAAAATCTTTATTTTGTTTGGTTCCTTCAGATGATCTCCATGGTGATGATGTCCATCGGTGTATATGCTCGCATGATGAAACATGCAGGTAAATTATACACAATGGATTACTCATTGCCCACACTTTTTAGGTTGGTATTCAAAGTGTATTTATTCAGATCATACATACATACATACATACATACATACATACTGTACATACAGTGGCTTGCAAAATGATTCATACCCCTTGAACCGTTCCACATTTTGTCACATTACAAGCACAAACATAAATATATTGTATTGGGATTTTATGTGATTGTTTTCAAATTCTTTTACAAATAGAAAACTGAAAATAATGCAGCCCCCTTTACTCTAATACCCCTAAATAAAATGAGTTGCAACCAATTGCCTTCAGAAGTCACCAATTAGTAAATAGAGTCCACCTGTGTGTAATCTAATC
The DNA here is from genome assembly GCA_025447795.1 of Speoplatyrhinus poulsoni. Lineage (NCBI taxonomy): Eukaryota > Metazoa > Chordata > Actinopteri > Percopsiformes > Amblyopsidae > Speoplatyrhinus > Speoplatyrhinus poulsoni. Next base: position 1,057 of record JAOEGT010125408.1, read on the forward strand.
TCAGTATTTACATCTGTTCTGTGAAGACCTCAGAGGTTTGTTAGAGAACATAAGTGAACAAACAGCGTCATGAAGCCCAAGGAACACACCAGAGTGATGGGAAACAGATGCCTTACGAAGCATTGGAAGCTTCTTCCTTATTGTACCTGTACCGGGAAAAGAACCGAATTACTAAAGCTGTGTCAACCTGCAGAAATTATAGCAATATATTAAACCAGAGACGGCGGTCGAGAAATTTGTGTGGCTCAATGAGTTCACATTATGCGGCCAAAAAGTCTTTATAGCTAATAATTGTTTTGTTCCACTGGCCACTGCAATACAAATATTTCAGTAGGCTATTATAATATAGGCCTATTTGTGTTTACAAATGTTAATTTACCCTAGCCATTATTATGGTATGCCATAGCCAAATATATGTGGCTCATGGGATGTGCATATGTAAAAGGGAGGTGCTTGTGAAACATTTCTTTATTAGTTTTTATAAAAAATAAAAACAACTTTCTAGGATATTGTGTTTTGGCATTAAACCTTTTCGTTTTTTTGGGAGGGATAGAGCGCCGGATTCGAACATAGGTCTCGCACAGCACTCAGGGTGATATGGGCTATGGGATATCGCATGCCCCACAGCTCCACACTGCCTACTACAATTGACCTTATTAGGAGAGAAGAGTGTGAAATGTTCCCAAGCGATCTCCCCTTTCCACTCAGTACCGAATAATCAATAAGCCTATTTCATAAAAAGTCCCAGATATCACCAGTCTGACCAGTCTCGCACAAGTTCTTATTTTTGCCACACATTGCGTTGATTTCTCCTTATAACCACTGTAGCGAGATCTTGAGTGACGTGATTGCAAACCGCTAAAGCTTTGGAATGACGTCACCTGTTTCGCTTACTTCAATGCATCGAACGTCATTGGTCACGTGACGCATGCTAAAGGCGATGCACGCCTCTGAGCATCTGTTTCGAACGTCCCATCACTACCAGACAGATCAGGGTTAAAGTTGTGGAGGAGTTTAAAGCACAGGTTATAAAAACATCCCAAGCTTTGAATATCTCCTGGAGCATTGTTCAATCTATCACACGAAAATGGGAAGAGTATGGAACAACTGCAAACCTACCAAGGCATGGCCGTCCACCTAGACAGGCCAGGCAAGGAGAGCATTGATCAGAGAAGCAGCCAAGAGGCCCATGGTAACTCTGAAGGAGCTGCAGAGATCCACAGCTCAGGTGGGAGAATCTGTCCACAGGACAACTATTAATTGTAAACTCCACAAATGGGGCCTTTATGGAAGAGTGGCAAGAAGAAAGCCCTTGTTGAAACAAAGCCATACAAAGTCCCGTTTGCAGTTTGCCACAAGCCATGTGGGGGACACAGCAAACGTGCAGGAAAATGCTCTGGTCAGACCAAAAAGTTTTTGGCCTAAATGCAAAACGTGTGGCGGAAAGCTAACACTGCCTATCACCCTGAACACACACACCATCCCCACCGTGAAACATGGTGGCGGCAGTAGCATCATGCTGTGGGGATACTTTTCTTAAGCAGGGACAGGGAAGCTGGTTAGAGTTGATGGGAAGATGGATGGAGCCAAATACAGGGCAATCTTACAAGACAACCTGTTAGAGATTGGGGCGGAGGTTCACCTTCCAGCAGAACAACGACCCTAAACATACAGCCAGAGCTACAATGGAATTGTTCACGTCAAAGCATATTGTCACGACTGTCTCCAGGGATGTCCCTGTCTCTCTCTCTGCCTGCACTTCCCCTCCCAACCTGTGGGTGTCCTCGCTGTCTCCCCTGCTACATGTGTGCTTGCCTTGCCTGTCCCCAATCATCCCTTCATGTAAATACCATGTTTTCTGTCTGCCCTGTGCTTGGTCATTTGTTGATATACACTTGTCTGTTTTGAGTTGTGTTGTCCAAACCCGGTCATCATTAAACCATCATACCAACAATATTCTGCACCTGGGTCCTCATTACCAAATCCAGACATAACACATATTCATGTCTTAGGTCAATGTCCAAACCTAAATCCATTTGAGAATCTCTTGCAAGACTTGAAAATTGCTGTTCACAGACCTTCTCCATCCGATCTGACTGAGCTGGAGCTATTTTGCATAGAAGAATAGGCAAACATGCCAGTCTCTAGTTGTGCAAAGCTGGTAGAGACATTCCAGATTTGCAGCTGTAATTGTAGCAAAAGGTGGTTCAACATAGTATTGATTCAGGGGGGAGCTGAGTACTTTTGCAAGCCACACTTCTAAATTAAGAATTACTTGTGGAATCCTTATTTGTTAAAATACCGTCCTGGAGTGGTTAGCTCTCCTCTCTACAAGAGGAGACGCATGCAAATGTTAGATGAGGCGTTTCTCACAAAGTGTACCTTTTTAATATATTTTTTAAAAGTATAATCTAATGCATGTTTTTACCCTAGAGGCAGCCATGGCCTGTTTGTCTGTGGACCCTGCCATTCTGCTGTTGGTTGTGGGGGTCCTCATGTTCTTTTTAACCTTCTGTGGCTGTGTGGGGTCCCTTCGAGAGAACATCTGCCTTCTACAGACAGTACGTTAATAGTCTCAACCAAAGCTCAATAAGGTGGTATTGTAGTAATAGACTGTGTCAGATCTAGTATCATTGCGCATATTCATAAATATTTTGTATGAGAGCCTTTATACTTACTAAAATAGGTTGAAGGTGTGGGTAGTTTAAGCTCAGTGTGGAACCTCATGTGTCCATGTTGTAACTGTAAGGTTACAACATGGCTAATTGATTTCCAACAACTAAACAGCAGACAATATAACTGTTTCTGCTTTTGTTGCTGAGGCTTTTATTCCCAGAGTCATCAGACACTTGTGTTTTATGGAAAATTATAACAATTTCGTCAATACATGTGTAAATATACGCCATCTGTATAATGGGACTGGTCACCCAAAAGCCTTCAATTTTCAGGTCCCTGGCAATATCACAGATATTTTTGGTAATCTGAGCCTATCCGTGCCATATTTACACTTCCCAAATAGTTACCTTATCTAAATATCACCTAATCTCAATACGATTGGGTTACAGTTATTTAAGTCACAGCATAATGCCGTCAATGTGGCTGACTAAACACAATTCTATAAAATGTTTTTAATGTCATGAACTACTTTTAGCCTTAATATACAAATTAAAATAATGAATACTTTTCCTCCATCCAGTTCTGTATCTGTTTGACAGTCATTTTCCTACTTCAGCTGACTGCTGGTGTCCTTGGATTCATCTTTTCAGACAAGGTATCAGTCAAAATCACTGAAACTATGTTCAATTTCTCACAGTATGTCCTGTTGAAATATGTTTAATTAGACTGGAGCACCTTCTATTTGAATTTGGCTGTTATGACTGCTGGTTTCTTAGTCAGATTTCTTATTGAGGATTGACTAGATTTGGTCCAATCTGATTCTTAAGGATTAACTACATTAAATATCAGATAACAGAAAGATGATAATAACGGGAGTTTATTGCTCTGAACATCTATTTGCAAACCAAATGTAGATATTCTATGCAATCTGTTGAAATGAATGTGTTCACTCCAAGGCACGGACTAAAGTGACTGACATTATCAACAATGCCATTGTCCACTACAGAGAGGACATTGATCTGCAGAACCTCATCGATTTCGGACAGAAAGAGGTGCACGTCTACTCCAAAGATAATATTGTTTCCCTTTCCCTGTATTATTTATGTAGATGTGTTGATTAATATGTCTACATGGCCTCTTGTCTCTTTAGTTCAGCTGTTGTGGGGGTGTGACCTACACCGACTGGTCACACAACGTATATTTCAACTGCACTCCCGACAACCCCAGTAGGGAGCGCTGTTCTGTGCCCTTTTCCTGCTGTCTGGTTGCCAATGAAAAGGTCAAGCCCTTTTCTTTAAGTGGTTCTATATGACTTTCTACCACTAGATGTCACCCTAATGCAGAGTTCACACAACACGACTTTCAAAGTGGTTAGATCGATGTGCAGCACACACCACGCGACTGTCCCTCTTGTAATCGGGTATCTTGACGTTGTTGCGTGTTTCACAATACGTGACTGATGGGCGGTGCACTACACGATGTTTCACGCGACCAAGTCAAACCAGAGCTTGGAGATGGTCTCACGCACAGGATGTGTCATACAGTATAGGCATGTTCCTCTGTAGTAGCGTTCGTACCTTGTTAACAAATAGCCAGTACATTTCTCAGCATATGCTTTCAATCACAATATTTGCCAACAGTGGTGTGGTTAGAATTAGTTCCAGTCTCTTTGCATGTTTCTTAAAGCAGATTACAAAGTATTTTACTCCTCCCCCTTGTTTACATCTTGTCCTAGTCTCACGCTCTCATTGGCTGTAAGTCGTTGTGCTGTCATTACCAGTCACAACACCATTCGTACTACAGGATTTGGACTCCCCGCCAGATATTTAACATGCTAAATATCCAGTCGGGCTTTGCGACGCCACACGTTGTCAGCTCTCCTTGTAAGATGTTCACACTCGCTCTCCAACCGGTCTCCAACCGAAACAAATGCTTCGGCACGCACGCACGTACACACACACACACACACACATAGGATTTGCGATGCCATTCTCTGCTCCTGAAGCAATTTGCTCCTCTGTATCTTTACATAAAACAATTGTTTTGATGCTGCGGCACACTCCTTGATAGTATGCGTTCATGCAGGCAGTCATCAACACAATGTGCGGTCAAGGCATGCAAGAGATGAAGTACCTAGAAGCTGGACAATACATCCACACCACTGGCTGCATAGACACGATGGTCAACTGGATCCACAGTAACCTGTTCATACTGGGGGGCGTTGCCCTGGGACTGGCTATACCGCAGGTAGGCTTCTGTGACTCCCTCATGTGGAGGGATATAATGAATGATAACATAATGCACTTTGTGTATTATACATCTCGCAGTAATGAGTTGTATATGAAACAGTCTAACTTTATCTTGCATACATGTACTGTATGCGATAGATGCATTATTGGTGATGGTGACCCCTATAAACATAATGTGTTTATTCTCTGCAGTTGGTGGGAATTCTTCTGTCTCAGATTCTGATCAACCAGATAAAAGATCAGATCGAACTTCAGAACTACAACCTGCAGCACCGCTCTGATCCCTGGCAGTGACACAAGGCAAAGCCCCACTGAACCTGAATGTCCCAGTGTGCTATGGGCCTCTAGGTGGAGCTGTGTTCGCCAATTTCATTAAAAAGCATCCTGCTAAATGTCATTCCTCCACCTCTTAACAATGGGCATTTGGTCTGTGTCCTACCTGACTTTAAAATGCACACAATTTGTGTTGTGTAGAAACAAGGATAGATGAATCTAGATTTTTTTTGTGTTATGAACTAAAGCAAGTTTATAGCAAATTTTATACAAAACACCTCAATATGATTTACATAAAGACATACACTATAGTAGGACTAGATACATATTGTCACAGTTCTGGACCAGTGTAGACACCAGGGGATACTCCAAGGACTCTAGCACCACCTGTTGGACAAATGCCATATTGTTCTCCTTTTAAGAAGCATGCTTGTATTATCTGTGATTTTTATACTGGATATATTTTTGTAAATATGGTGAAGAGGTTTTTGGTTTGAATAATGGACACCGATTAGTATTGCTTACTGAGTTACTGACTGATATTTTTCACATTCAAAGGTAATTAACATTTTAGTTGATAAAGGAAAAACAAAGTACATAATATAGGCCTATGCATTATTGTATGCATGTCAATGTTTTCAGAAATGTAAAAAATAAAATTATTTTAGTACCTCTGTGTTGGGAAAATTAACTAACAAAGCAAAGAATGCTGTAGCCTACTACATAAACACAGTTTTGCATAATGACTGGAGTTGGTTAGTTTCACAAGTGCGTCAAGTAGAATGTTTACACTAGTGTCATGACTCCATAACATATCCATGTTTGGGTGCTGTCCATGCTTGACATCACTCTGCACGTCATGTCACTTCTAACATCCAAGCTGACTGGCAGCCTCGCCGACAACATTTTGGGGGTGCATAAAACAAGTCTTTACAGGTAACTGACGTGCGTAAAATACTCTTATTCCCAATCCACAATTCCTCTGTTAACCCTATTTTGTGTAATCTATCCTGGGAGTTTGGTTGAAGGTCTAAGCATTGTGTGTTGTCCAGCCTGCCTGTTAAGGTTGCAGGGGTTGAGGTTTCAGCTAGCTGTGCTTGCTGAGAACGCCTTATTTTTCAGTTCAGCAGAATGAATTGCAGCAATGGTGGCATTGTCATTTAACTAATATTATGGCTGGATATAGCCCGACATTGTATTAGGCTAATCTGCTACAAACACTTGTCACTTTGAATATTTGAGAAAAGGTTTAATGTCATTGTCTTGATTGAAATTCCATATTAAGTATTTCTATTGCGTATAATACTCTAGTGATGCTATATGTAGAAGTAAAATATAAGTGTATGGTTGAATGAACTATGAAACAAATCAACACATCTTATGTCCACCATGTTCACTTTCTGTCTAATGAAAACGTGAGTCCAGACTCCAGGCAACAAATCAACTGAACTACGGATACTAGGCATTCTAATAATAATGACTTATAAACACTTCTCCTGTTAATGTGTGGTACTTTAGTCTGCATTGGGAGAGGAGACTTCTAGTGAGGGGAGGCTGAGACCAGCATGCACCGTGTGTGGTCCCATGTTGCTGTGGCAGGCACAGAGGAGAGGGAGAGATCAACGTCAACCTCGCTCTAGTCCTATTCAGGGCTCCAGTAGTTAACACTGTGGACCTGACATGTCTCAAATGATTCCACAGTGAAACCCCTTGACCAAAACCTTCAATGTTTCTGTATAAATCATTCCACTCAATTGTTTTGCTGAGACCACTGTTACCGTGATAATGAATGCCTGTCTTATGAGTGGACATATATTGTGCATGTTGTGAACAGAATAATAATACATTTCAGAAAGGAGTTGTGTTTGTCAACCTCCGTTTGGCATCTTCAAATATAAGGTTCAAGTCATTTTTACATTTAAAAAGTATCGATTTTATGATATGATACTAGCACTAGCACTACTGAGTGCTATATAGCAGCACAGTTAGCCTATATGAGAGCTGGGTATGGCTAATGTGCCAAGTGCTGTGTATACATATTGTTTTGGTAGTCCTATAAGGCACATTCTTACACTTTGGAGAGGGGGATGGGATGGAGGTAGTTTGGCTCTCCCCCACCATGTGCATACCAGAGAGGCATAGAAACACACAGGGCTGTACAAGGAGAGCAACAAAGACTCAGGAGGGTAATCCTGAACTATAGGATTTCGAAAAACACTTTTTGGGACATGTAGATTAACTGTATCATATATATTTTAAATCTAAGCGCAAGAGGGTCTACGTGAAGGGGTGGTGCATTTGGGGCTGGAGATCATATTACACAGATTCAGAGTTTTTCATGGCAAGTTCTTGGACGTGGGGGAGGGAGAATTACTAACTTTCTCCACTTTATTTATTTTTTAAATTATTTTGATATAGCCTGCGAAAGAACGTCACGGATCAAATCTTTGTTTTGAATATTGTTTGCGGGTTTAACGTCTGTATATGAATGGATTATAATTTGACAAGGATTGTAGCCTACTAGAAGTGGGAAATAGGAAACTTTGGAACAGATTTATATCTTGGGGAAAAAAGAAGGAAACCTACTACCTACGATGCTGTATTTGGAAATAAGTTTGCAATCTATCAGAGATACCTACCACCCAAGTTTTACCGAGTGCTGGATTTTTAAGCAATAAACGTGAAAGACGCCTTTTCGTGGAAACAAAGTTGCACAGTTGAATCTCCCAAGATGTCTTCCCACGGCAGGGGCCCCATTGTTGGAGTTTATGGGATGCTGTGTGTCCTGAGTTTCTCAGTTACTGGTTCACAGGCGGTGTTGTCTCCAAACGGGACGATATTTAATGATATCTGCAAGAAAACAACTACGTGCGAAGTGCTTAAATACAATACATGTCTAGGATCGCCTTTGCCCTATACGCACACGTCGCTTATTTTGGCTGAGGATTCAAGTACTCAAGAAGAGGCTTTTGAGAAATTGACCATGTGGTCTGGTAAGCTTTTATTTGTAAATTGGGCATGTGTTGAATAGACCTGTTTCTTTTACATATGTTAATGGTTTAATTTATATATTTGATTGAGTAAAATATAACACAATTCTGCCAGATTATCTATTTAATCGATCGAAACAAGTAAGACGTTAGTGATAATTGGCATGATAATATAAATTATCCCAATTTAGGGTTTTTGACGGGAAATTATATATCGTCAGAGGTATGAGAAGAGTTCCTCGAAATTATGTTAAAGACAATTAAAGGCAGCAAAAGTTGACTTTCATAGGTGATATTTGTGATAGGGCTCCTATCATCCGTATTGCCTGCAACTAATGGCGTCACGTTATTACAGTTAAATAATGTATTTTTCAAGAGACAAGTTGCCTACGGGAATGTAAAACCCCAAAGCCTTTAAACTTTCATCAGGACTGCATAATATAGTGACTGTTAATAAATGTAGCTATTAATGTGAAAACACAAATTCACTATTTGGGAGCATGACTTTTTTTTTGTGGAACCATATCCAAATATAAATCATGGCCATAGTACCTTGTAATTGTGGCTCCCACATTTCTAAACTCAGAATATTAAAATATACCTCTACCTCCACCAGGTTTGCGCAATGCCCCTCGCTGCTGGTCGGTCATCCAGCCCCTGCTGTGTGCTGTCTACATGCCCAAATGTGAGAACGGACGCGTGGAGCTGCCCAGCCAGAGCCTATGCCTGGCCACAAGGCGCCCGTGTAGCATCGTGGACCAGGAGAGAGGCTGGCCCAACTTCCTCCTATGCGAAAACACTGACAAATTCCCCATGGGCTGTTCGGTATTATGTTGCCTTATATAGCCTACAATATATATATATATATTCCTTGTTCAACCAAAATACTACATTAGGAATCACCCAATCACACGATGCACTTAATCCTGCTTATTCTTTAGAAACAGTCTAACATAATTTTATTGTATAGCATAAGACAAAAATCGTATGAGAGGCACTGTTATTGGATTTTAAGGACATCCTCACTACTCACCACCAGTGCTTGTAGTCTCACACTACCCCTCCTACCACCATGTACACAGTTAGACTACACAATGTGTTCAGCGGCCACTTTACACACATTACATTCAAAAAGAAGCACATTTGTACAAGATGACATTTCTCGTATACGAAGCCTGTGAACAATTCCCATCTTGTCTGACATGAGCCCACTTTCCCCCCTTCTCCTCCCGGCCAGAACGAGGTGCAGAAGCTGAAGTTCAACACGTCGGGCCAGTGCGAGGCTCCACTGGTGAAGACCGACATCCAATCCAGCTGGTACAAGGACGTGGAGGGCTGTGGCATCCAGTGTGACAACCCACTGTTCACAGAGGAGGAGCACAATGACATGCATGCCTACATCGCCTACTTTGGCTCCATCACCCTCCTCTGTACCTTATTTACCCTGGTGAGACCCTATCACCCTCCTCTGTATCTTATTTACCCTGGTGAGACCCTATCACCCTCCTCTGTACCTTATTTACCCTGGTGAGACCCTATCACCCTCCTCTGTACCTTATTTACCCTGGTGAGACCCTATCACCCTCCTCTGTACCTTATTTACCCTGGTGAGACCTGATCACTCTCCTCTGTACCTTATTTACCCTACAGCTAGGGATGTGTAAAAACACTGGAATAATGTTCAGGGACCTTAAATAGAGCAATGTGTATTATCTTACAATCACTGACTGCACCTCTTAAGTTTATACATGTAACACATCTCAGAAGACATACTGCGTATACATGTGTATTACAGTATCAACAATTTATTTGAGTGACTTATCTGCTATTACAGGCCACGTTTCTTGCTGACTGGAAGAACTCTAACCGCTACCCGGCTGTAATCCTCTTCTACATCAACGCTTGTTTCTTCGTGGGCAGCATCGGCTGGCTGGCCCAGTTCCTGGATGGAGCACGCAAGGAGATTGTCTGCAAGAGTGACAATACCATGCGACTGGGAGAGCCCTCGTACGTAAACAGCCGCACAGAAAACAGAGCTAAGACAGCAGTGTAATATGGGTTGTTACCATAATGGGCAATTGTGGTTAATTTTGACATGCATCTGATTTATCTCCAAACTGTGGCATTTGTGGCCAAAATCTAGTTCTGCCGATCTCCACTGCAGACTACAGTATAATGCAGACTACAGTATAATGCAGAGGTCTTCAACACGGGGTCTGGAACCTCTAGGGGTTCTCAGAGGTCCTGCAGGGGGTCCACCAAATTATTTGATCCCAAACTTATTTTCTATCAAAAATTAAAATGTCAGAAAATATACACTACACTGTACAAATACAACATGTGCTATAAATATATAAATCTGTCAATTATTTTAATGGCTTAGTCCATCCATCCATCTTCTCCCGCTTATCCGGAGTCGGGTCGCGGGGGCAGCAGCTTCAGCAAGGGACCCCAAACT
>JAOEGT010125419.1:0-26582 GCA_025447795.1 Speoplatyrhinus poulsoni
GGACATTGAATACTTTTAAACATGAGTCACAAATCCCCCAGTCAACCAGCATAAGGAAGTGGGAAAAGGCCACTACACGCACATTGCATCACAGAAAGTCAGGAGAGCAATATAGTGTCAGCATGTTCATAGTTCAAGACACTCATCCATCTTTTACAACAAATACTGATTGTTTGTGTGCTTATGACGCGCATGTCCGATAAAGGTTTTAATTTATTTGGTAATTGTTTTGCGGCTATGAACCCCGCCAGCGACATGAACCTCGCCTAGCGTTTCATTTGACCACTAACGGGTCGTCTATCTTTAGTGTCTTATCTCTAGTGGGTCCACGCACTGCAGAGTCTGACTATTTGTTGGTGCACTGCCAACTGCCTGTATGTGGTCTTTGCCGGCACCCGTTACAGTCTGTGTACATTTGTGCCCGACAGGCCCGGGTTGGGCTAAACATGGATGCATTATAGAGTAGGCAACAGGGGCAGGATGTGAACGGGAGCACGGCAGATTGGCATGCTGGGAGCACACTTGGTATGGCATGGGTGAACGATCATATGCGACCGGCCCATGCACCCACCCACATGACTTCTATGTGCGAGTTGCCCAGAACCCAGTTAGGTCTTTATGATTATTGTTCAGATGTCTTCTCCAGCTGTGTTGACAAGTGAGGTTGTGTAGTCTGACTGCATATATGGGAGATATGATTTGTTTATTATTATATATATATTATTCAGTCTGTGTTTTACTGAGGCTGCTTGCACAGATGATCAAAAGACAATTCTTGGACATGTTTCTTCTGCACAGATTTCCAGATGGTGTGTACAGTTGCAGGGTATTATGCTGAGATTTTCAAAGGCTTCGAATAGCATGTACTGTAACGCCTCTGATTAATTTGTTGTCCTGAATGCACTGCCATGACTGTTTGGCTGAACGCTGCAGTCTGTCTGGTGTCTCCGAGCCACTTAGAACTTATTATTATTATTATTATAGGCCACTGCTGAGTTTTCCCGCCGACACACTCGGAGTGCAGCATTAGAACGTGTGTGTATTTACCTCTATTTGGGTGCACACGCTTGACTCATGGCTCACTCCTCCTGTTACGCTGATGTCATTGTAGTGCACATGCGCACGCTCGCCTGTACCGGCGGGCGGCCCCTGCATGCGTCCCGCTCGGCGACACGTAGACCTGCGTCGCGCCTCAAGCGAAGCCTTTGTGGCGCACGCATGCGAGAAGCGTGCGTCACATAAGGGACTTGTCTGTCAACACTGTGCACTGTGTTGGGCTCTGTTTTGCACAATATGAAAGCTTATGATGGGGTGGGGTCAGTGAGTAACACAAATATAATGGTAGTGTTCTTTCTGGTTATAGTTAAGACTACTGAGGCTTCACTTCCATTCAGCAGGTAGGCAGTGTTGGGGGAGGGTTATAGCAGGACCTCCATAGGAGGTAATCTCCCTGGTAGCCAAAACAGCCCAGCCTAAGACCTCTTGTGTTTAATCCAGCAGCACTTCTGCACTATATATTATATCAGCATGTAGGCTCACTACTAGTCTCGCAGAGCCAGCCTTTACTTCTCTGGGCCACAGCACTGGCCAACTGCGTCAAGATCTGCCTACTTGACAGGAGAGGTATTTTGATTTGATTTTGAACGACCAACTACATAACTCGATGACATAGTCAGACGTTAAACATATACAGTAGAATTTGTTTGGAACTTCCCAACATGACTCTGGCTGTTTTCAGGTATTGTATTTGTTAGATAAGAAGGCCTGTGCTACAGTCAGTTACTGCTTAAAATAAATGTAGCAACTATAATTGGTAAATAAAGCACTGCACTGGAATTATGTATGCAGACGATACAGACTTTGTTAGTGACAATGTTGCTAACGGCCAATTAATATCGACTTCCTCACTTCCGGAAAAGTCTGTCAAGCTTCCAAGGGTATATATAATTTGTTCAGCACAGAGTTGCTTTTGTGACGTAGTGCTAATGGACGGAAGAGGCTGAGACTAGTTCACTGCTGACTTTACTTAACTCCAAGCTGTGGGGAGGACTAATCAGAGAACCAGCCTGGAGAGGGTTTAGCGGATCATAAGGTCACACGCGCTGGTGCCTTGATATCACTGGCAAGACCCTATCAGTGGCGGACAGGGCTGAGGTTATGGTACTCCCATCTGGTTTAAGCATGGCTTATTATCGGTGTTGGACCTTGGTGGTTGAAAGGTTAGACTAAACACAACATTGCGCTGATGCAGTGCTAATCCCTAAGCACTGTACTTTCTCGCCTGGCGTAGCGCAGGCATAGTGGCACATTGTTAAGGAAGCACAGCCTAGGACACTTCTAAGAGGCATAGGGCCAAACTCACCTCTGTAGAAACGTGTCTGTCCTAGATTGATGCCACTCGCATTTGCGTGAAGGGTCAGAGGGTAGCGTGCAGACGTTTCCTCTATTATTTATCTTCTGCCAGAGGTGTGTGTGTGTGTGTTGGGGGTGGGGTATGGCTGAGACATGCGTCGGGGGCGTCCTGCACGTGGCGCTCCAAGACCCGAGGGCAGCAACACAACACGATGATTTACCCTTCAAAGACAAGCTCCTGATAGTATTTCATCTGCATCTTAACCCTCCTTAACCCACCCAAAAGGTTGTATACATGTAGGTGTCATGGGGTGAGCGTTGCACAGCGGCTCAAATAAACACCCTGTCCAGGTGACGCTGCTTTGTTAATTGGCACGGTCAATACATTCTGGTGCTGGCTGCCTCCCGAGCCTTGAGAGAAACACCAGGCCAAGGAGATAAGCCCGTTTGGCAAGCAGAATGTAAAAGTCAGTCCAAGTCAGAACAGCAGCGACGCATGGCTTTTTAAGGGACCACGCAAGTGAGAATATCTTGACTGAGGGCGTCAATGTGTAAGGAAGCCTGGCTTGAACGATATTGCCTTGGTGAACATGCATCAGTAGTGTTGTGTGGCGCTGCTGTGCATAACCCAGACAGCCGGCACCCACAGCGAAGGTGGAGGAGTTTGAAAGCAGTAGTTTGAGAACAGGGTTATGCAATGTGTTCTTTTGTGTTCGCTTCCTGCTGGGTGGTTAACCTTGATGCTCATCTAAAGAATGTCAGCTGAATACTGTGGGGGATGTGAGTTATGCTGTCAGCCATGCAAGAGTATTTGATGGATACCTTTTGGCTCATCATGTATTAGCCAGCACTGGGTAAAGGCCCGGAAACAGCCTAATGACATTCTGCAGGCGGCAGCTGGCTAGTCAGCTGTTAGACGACGATAACATACAACTATTAACATTTATCTGGGAAGGATTTCTTTACTGATTCTGGATCTGTTTAGAAACGATTCTGTTCTTCTAAGTGCAATTTGATATGCAAGCCTCCACAGCGGCTGCCATCTCCCCCATCTAATCTGAAGGCCGGCGTCTCTGGGAGCCCACTGTACTGTCTCAGCCTCTACATGGGGTTTAAGTCTGCCCGGTTGCAAAGCTTAATCCACTGCCCAGCCTTCACCCAGGAGGGGGCACAGATAGGCAGGGTAGACTCCTTGAGACAGCACCTCATCATGACAGGAATGTACGGTCCATTGGCCAAACCAAGTGCTATAGGTTTGATCCGCGTGCTGTTTGTCTGTGTCTGGCTGGACGTAAATTGCTAGAATTCACAATAATATTTAAGGAAATGAACAAACAGCTGAGTAGATGAATTGACATGAAATAGTTTTGGATAAGTAATTGTATTAATTACACCCCCCCCCATGTATCCATGCCACCCCAACATAGCCTGCCCCCATATGCATGCAATCCCATTAAAGACCCTATCTCTCATTGTGTGTTTGACATGCAGTAAGCATGTCATGCATGCTTATGGAAGACACAAGCTGCACTGAAAGCCATGGCACTAGAGAGAAGATGATTAATGCTCATCTGGCCTTTGTGATAAGGTGCGCTTCAGGAGGTTATACTACGTGTTGAGAGCCTTTGAGCTTCTTGGTTGTGAAGGACCAAAGTTCATCAGGAAGGGAACAGAGGAAAGGGAAGTGGATCGCATGGCTCAAAGAATGAGGATACGGCTAATGAAGTTGCAGATGGCACCCGTGCTTGTCTTCAGAAGGCACTTTCCTGCAGAGAACTACTTTTAAGTTTATCTTTGATTCATTGATGTTTTTCCCTTTTTCTAATTTTCATAACCGGATTTGCATGGCCGCTGCGAATGCAGTCGTTAACGCAGGGCTTTGCAGATTTGATGATCCTACATTCCCGAAGACTCTTTTAGGGTGCTTCCAGCTCTTTGGTGTGCCCTCATTTAGTTTTAGGGCTGGACTTTAGGGCTTTCTCTTACGATTTTAGAGGCCTGGGTTTGGAAGCCGATAATGAGGTGCACTAGCAGGGCACTGCTGGACAGGACTGTCAATTGTAGGGGGCTGACCCCCCCTTCCCCACACACACACACACACTCCCACTCCCCCCACTACACCCCCCCCACCCCATTACAGAGTGTTGTTTGAAAGCACTAGCAGTATTATTGCAACGGGGGAGGGGTGTCGCCCGGGCCTCATTCCGCCTGTGAAACGTTACTGCTTCAGGGGGAGGAGCACTTTCACACATAATGATACTCCGCTGATGGTGTAACAAAGTGAGCCATCAAACACCAGGACGCCACATAAAGTCTTTCCCATTTCCACCTGAACCTCGCCACCACCTCCACAGCTCCGCAGCTCTTCCCACACGCCTCCACGCCTCTCTTCTCCCCCCCGGCGCTCCGAAGGGAGGCGGCGTAGCGCAACCTCGCGCTTAACGTCCTGGTGAATTTCACACCCGCACCGACACTGTCCATGAGCACGTGAGAGAGGCCGGTCCCAGTGGATTCCACCCTCTCTCCGCTGCTGTTGCTTCTGTTGATGCTCCCTCTTATCTGCAGCCAACCTGGATCCCCTCCTCCCCATACGGGTCAGAACAGTAGTCCGTGACCGCTGTGCTCTGTAGATGTCTGCCACTGTAGAGTAGCGATAGTCTCCTTAGCCCCATCACACACACGGGGTATGAGCTAGAATGTTACGAGCTTGTCCTGGGACCAGAGTTCTATACTGACGCTCTTTAACACTTAAGTCATCATTGACCTACTGAAATTTCCCTCCTGTCAAATTACAGACATTAGCGGCACGGTGTGAGAAGTACCGGAGGCTGCTTGGATTCAGACCTGTCTGTCAAACTGTCTGGAAATGTGACTGACAGGGAACCTGTCAACATGCAGTATAGTGCTAGTGGAAATGCACGTTCATGATGGCACTACTGCATTTTGACTATGCCTTCATGAACTACTGCATGAATTGTATGGTAAAAACTGAATGGCCACATTAGTAAACTTGACAAACCTGCCCTGCGTTATATTCTAGATGTATGCTAACTTGTGAGCTCAGTCAGCTATATGGCTGTGTACTGAACCTTTTGCACTTTTGCATGCACTGTGCTGACAACACAGGGACACGTCACGCTGTGTTCATATTTCACGAAACCATGTAAATGCTAATGTTGGTGCCTTCCATGCAAATGAATCTCACCAACGTGCGGATGTGTGCGGTGTTGCAAAGAAAGCTTGAAAGCATTTCTCACCCATTTACTGCTGGATAACCAGGTTACTGTTAGCGACAGTCAATTCTCCTCCTCAAAGAGCCTACGCCATAATATTCGATCAGCATTTAGCCTCATATTGAGCTTCTGGACAAATGGGGAAAAAAAAATCTGTGTGTTAATACTTTCTGTATATGGCTCATCTTTACCAAGGGTTCCAGTAATTCCACAGGGCATCCTACAGTATATGGCCCAATGGCAAACATTTACATTAGCTACAGTGTGATTATAGCTTGTTAGCTTTATTAGCTTGTTTAATGAGGCCTAGTGTAATGACTCTTCCACATAGGAAGACACGAGTGCCCATTCTGAAGATCTGGGTTGTGGGGGTTCTTCTGATGAAGTTTCCCACTATAAGCCAGGGTGAACTGGTGGGGGGGGCGTAATGACTTGCCCAGCTGGCCCCCCTGGGACCCAGGCGCTCGTGCTCTGCGCCTCTCCTGGCTGCTTTAAGCCACCACCGTGTTTGTTTAGGGAAGATTAGCAACGTAAAACCCTTACAACATCCTGAACATGCAGCGAGAGGGAGAGACGATGGAGGAGACAGCGGGAAAGGAAAAAAATGGAGATTGATGGGGAGAGAGAACGCCGGTGGTGCCATCGAATAGAGCGTGCTCAACTGGAAGGCTCGGCACCACAGAATGTACAATCACCAGACAAATAACAAGGCAAATAACATTAAAGAGACCATTCAAAATAAATGGTTTGCTTTGGACTGCTTCAGTATTATTGGAGTGGTAACTTTTCACAACAAACAGGAGCTTGTCAAGCAGCCATGCAAAGCAAATGACCTCTTAAGGGACCAACAATGTGTGGCTAAGTAATTCCTACATTATTGTCTATAATAGGCATCCGCAGGCACTTAACTACTCAGTAAAAGCACCTGTGTGAATGCAACACTCCTCTGCGTAGTTTAGAACAAAAAAAAAACACCCTAGTATTTGTTAAGGAGATGGGAGATGCACCAGATTTATTGATGACATTGTTTTTGTTAGCGTGCATAAAAATGTGCTGGGCATCTAATTCCAGTTTCGTCGAATTAATGCATACTCTTGCAGTTAAACGTGTGTACATGCAGGTTACCATAGAAATGTTCCAGCATTTACAATAGAGCCAGCCAGAGTTGATTTGTAAAGACCTTCTCCGGCTGTATGTGTCCTAGTTGCTTAAGTGTGAATGCAAATCTTAGATCCCCGTGTAGGGCCACGCATTGTTCACGTGGCAGACTTTATTTTAAACAAACAGGCTTGATTGATAAGGGAGCGTCTATCAAACCACACCCCAGAGGGTAAAAGAAACACAGCTTTGTGGTACATTTCGACAAGCTGTGGACTACAGCAATAGCATGCATCCTACTACATTGCCACTAGGATAGAATGCCTAGATCACTCCATTCAAACGTCTGCAGGAAAAAAGCTCTGCATCTTAATTATGCATGTGTGCATAATGCATAGCGTTCCCTAATCTACTTGGAGCCAGGAAAGGGGAAACCTGGCCTATAATGAGAGGTATGGTTTATTGAAGTAATAGAAAGGGAGGAGAAGATTGATGGTTCTTCTTCTGCGTGGCTGATTGCTCGTATCGCAGGTGTGTGTCCGTGCGTGTTTGTGTGCGTCTCACAGTAGCAGGAAACAGATGTGCGGTGATAGGGCAGGCTGCAAGACAGTCTATCAGCACAGGCCAGCCCTGCCGTCTCACCAGAGCACTCCACTTCCTGTGGGGCTCATGTATGCCGGCCCTTGATAAGGAAGTCCGTTCCAGCATTACGGGGACCTTGTTTGGGCCACACGGTGGCCTCAACCTAATTGAGAGCTCCACCATGAGTTTGTACCTGGGGATAGGTCCTCTTGAGCAGGTTTGGTGCCCCGGAGTCTGCCAGTTGAAGACTATGTGGCTTTCCTACTGGAGCATCAGCCTCAATCCAGCCGTCTCTGTGCTCCAAGTTAGGTCTGATTCATTGGTTCGTTCATTGGTTTTTCTACCAATTTGTCCCGCAGAGTGGTTGGCCAGTCATCGCTGCCCTGTCTGCTTGTTTGACTCAAGCCCAGGAAGCGAGACAGGAAGTAGAGGTTGATGTGGTCGTCCTGGAAGGGTGTGAAGCCTCAAGCACTTGCAGTAATTCACTTTCACAGTCGTTGATTTGCTCATCACCAAGTATCTGACCGCAGAATTGTTTTCTTTCTTCCCCCCCCCCCAGCCCCTGTCCAGAGCAAGGAATGGGTGATGAATTTAACCTGATGGATCACTCGGACCTGTACATCTTAGACTTCAGTAAGTGTCCCTCTTCCTCCTTGCTGCTTACGTCTGAAAAGCCTGCGCTGTCCTTGGCCCCCGAACCCCTAAATGCTTTATCTCTTCCTCTAAACGCGCAGCCTCACTCTTATGCATTCATCTCACCGACAGCCAGCTCACATAAAGCATCCAGGGATGATATTCCCTAGCTATAAGTCTTACTCCCTTTTTAATTTCTCACCTGGTGCTGTGGGCCTGGCCTTGGCTCTCTGTGTGTGTGTGTGTGTGTGTGTGTGTGTGTGTATAGCCCTATAGAGCCATTTCCTATGTGCCGGCGGGGCAGTCTGATGCTGTCAGGTCACAGTAAGGGTTAGAGTACGTGGGCTGCAGACACACCGAGGGACCGCGTGAGACAGGCAGTCCCTGTCTATATGGTGGTGTCAGGGAGCTATACTGTATGTGATGATTGCTAACACCTGTGCCATGCTAATCTATGTACAGTATTTATATGGAAATCTTAACTATTTCTATCAAGACATTCAGGGTTTTTTTTTTTCTCTCGCTCTCTCTCCCCACAAATGCATATTTCCAGGCCCCAATCTGAAGACATTATGCAAGGTGGCTGTTATTCAGTACAGTTTGGAACAGTCAGGACTGCCACATGACATCAGGTGAGTGTCCTCCTCACACAAGTCATCAATATGAATCTCTGTTTGTGGTTTTATTTAGATGCTTACCGCTAGTCTGGCATGTCCATTAAAGCCGCTGCAACTTTCCCCTCTAGGTGTGATTATGATCTTTCCCACGCTGAAAGTAGCTGTTAGCTCAAGGCACTCTTCTGTGATTAGAGTGAATGATCCGTGTACTGAGTAATTGTTATTATATCAGCTTGGATCATATCAAGGAACTGTATTCTGCAGTTTAACGAACTAGATTCCCAAGTGTATTTCAAGCAGATGGGTGGGTTTGCCAAAAGAGTGTTTTAACTTGTGCAGCAACTTGATCCTAATTACCTTCCTCCTTTCTCTTGCACTATCGCTACCACCTTGCACACACCGGTGACGGCGGTTGTGTTTCCAACCCTAAGAGGCTTTTATTTGGGGTCAGAAGGGTCTCGTTGACTCCCCTTGCCCCCTCATTGGCATCTCCAACCCCAATGCCAATCTTTCCCATTAAACACACACACACACGTACGCACGCACGCACGCAATGCACAAAGCAAGTGAGAGGGAGTGAGTGTGAAACCAGAGCCAGTGATAACAATCTGCGGCTCAACCTCTGACCTGTCGTCAGGTCAGCAACAGGCCCGCTTGTCAGCCTCTGCTGCCGCTTCTCCGATTACGACAGGGCCTTCTCCTCATCCTCATTAGAAAATCCCTTTTTAAATATTTTCTGAATCGGAGACGCTGCTTTATATATTTAAAGGTCTAGTTTGTATTCCTTGGATACTTGGGGACGATGCCGGCTTTCTTCCTGGCCTCTCTCTCTCTCTCTCTCTCTCTCTCTCTCTCTGTCTATCTGTCTCTCTCTCTCTCTCTGTCTATCTGTCTCTCTGTGTACACTTCAGGGTTCCCACTGGTCATGTAATTTCTGAAATATCACGGAACTTTAAAAAGTATATTCCAGACATGGAAAGTCAGAGTTTTAGAATTTTAGGGGTCAAATCAAATATTAGATTTTGAGAAGTCTCAAGTTTCAAACGTTAACTTAATGTCATAAGGAAGACAACCCCCTCCTTACGTCATTGGTGGTTCGTCAGGGAGTTTGACATTTAAATTAGAGTGGGAACCCTGTTGGAGTACGTTGTCCAATCTTGTGCTGAAGCTGAAAGTATGAAATTATGCTAATAAAGTTCACATATTCAGATATGTTCCATGTTGTTTCTTTGAAAGCCCGTCTGGATCAGATAGAATGTCTTTATATGTGCTGGGAAATAATTGCGATATCTGATTAGTTGAAGATGTTCCAATAGCCCGAATCCTTGGCAGGCTGATGGAACCCCTATAAATACCCTGCCAAGATGGACGCTTTTAACATGCTTATTTCCAAATCTTAGATACTACCACTTTAGCTCATTAGAAAGTTGACCAATAAAAGAGACCTTAACATATCCTAATATTACAAAAAGAAAACACCAGATTGTCTAAACCAATTTTTCTCAAAGTAGGTTCATGGGGTTCGCGACGTATAGCTTGGGGGTCCATGAAATAATTGGCTATGAATTATTTATTCAAATAATAAAAAATAAAATAAAAAAATCCATCTATAAATGGAGACCATTTGCACCAATAAAACAATATTTTGTCTATTACTCCCACCTACATTAGCTTTGGGCCAATAGAACATCTAATTTGATTGTGACACGAGGCCACTCTGTCTTCAATCAATTTCACCAGGACACAACAAACTGTTTAGATGCTAGCTTGTCTTAAGTTGGTAACGTAACTACAGCAAGCATGGAGAAATACCTGAGACAGACCACATGGTCAAGTATTGCTAAGCTGAAATAGTGAAACAGGCTCACCCACTCATCTCATTAAGGATGAGTTCATCAAGTGAGTTATTGTGAATTGATGTGATGTGTAGCCCTCATGTAAATATTCCAAATCAAAGTGTTCTAAAGTTTAGAACATTTAGTTACAGAACACATTAAAGTAATGAAGATAGTAGTAGTAATTATGAAGATTCCAAAGTATTAGGCATAATTACTATGTGTTCTGTAACAACATAACTTCTCTTATTTGTTCAGTGTTTTCTGCCAATGATTTGAATAAGGCGCAATACGTTTATTTTATGACTGAGAGTCATTTTGAGACTGGTCTTTTTAAATGTATGGTTTATTAGGACCATATTCCAGTCTTACTGTTTCTTTAAAGCTGCTGATAAATTAACCTACTTGAAAAGTCCAAAATGCTATTTGAATCAAATCACTCTGTTAAAATTATTTAAGTGGTATTAACATAAATGGAAATGTTTCTTTTATGAAACAGGTTTGAATTGTTGAATTCAAATAGTGCCAATGGCATCTAAGAGTATGGTAATACACATACTTAATCCTTGGAGTCCTTGGAAAATGTTCTTCTCTGTAAAGGGTCCCTGGCCCAAAAACATTTAAGAACCCCTGGTCTAAAGAACAGACGCTTATGAAACGTTAACCTTTTCTTCTTATTGTATTCTGGTCTGTCTACCAGGTGGGAACTTGCCGCCATGACCACCAACAGCAACATTAGCCGTCCAATCTTCTCCTCGCATGGCTGACATCAACAAACATCTGGCAGAACCAGAACTTGTTACACCCTTTCAGGATTCCAGGCTTTTATCTACAGAATTACCTGAGCTCAGAGTGAATCTGAGATACTTTTGTACAGTGTGGATCTGGACTGGAGTTATTTTCCACATTCTCGGGTTTTTTCCCCCTTTTCAAGTCAGAACTGAACTCTCTTTAGTCTATACTATGTTTGCTCTATATTAAATGTTGTCAGACTGTTTGACAGATTAGTTGAGTTTCTTATGTCTTTCAAAGGTGCTCGTCTAGTGTTTTTTTTTTTTTTTTTCCTTAACAGAATTGTTTTAAAAGTATTATGAATTATTAAGAGATATTAAATAATTTTTTTTTAACCACTGAAAAAGATGTGTTGCCCCTGAGATGCTGGCCCTTGTGAGAAACTGATTGACACTTGTTAAATTGACATACTGTACTACTTTCTAGAAATCCAATCAGCCTATGATAATCACTGACTCTGGGCAGTGCTAATTCCTGTTTTGTGGAAGCTGAAGGTGTTTAAATGTCAAACATCTAGTTCTCCCCAGAGAGAGCAAGCATATGCTTGAACGTGGACAAAAAGAGAACAAAGTTGTTTTATTGAAATTGCATACGTTTCTGTTCCCAAGCTTCATCGCCATCTATATCTCCGATCAGGGGAAGACTTTGGATGTACAATATGGATTATTCCTTGAAGCTGAAGACGAGGACTACTAATTGAGCTGAACCAGTGTCATTTCCGTAACACTGGTCTCACTGTCTTTACTTTCACGGACTGTCAAACTGTAGCTTGGCGTCCTGGTGCTTTTAGATATTGCTGTGGTCATTTGCAAGGCTGTTAAGGCAAGCTGTTTGCCTTGTAAAGGAATCAGGTCCACCTACCTCCATGTCAGAGAGAGGTGACAACTTCCCATACATTAGGAATTAAATTCCCCCTGAAAAACATAATGTTGCCACTTTGTGTTTGTGGCAGATATTGTGTTCTTCCAAGACATGTTTAGTGCCAGGCGAGAGTTTTAAGTTTTGTTTCTGAGTACCAAACGTGAGGGTTTCGGGATACAATCATACAGTATAGGCCACTGTGGATGTGTGTAAACACACGGCCCTGTCTATACATGCTGAATCCAGGGCAAGCAGAGGTCAGCTAGACTATCTGCCTGCACCTGTATCCAGGCCCACCTGGTTTGGTTTTCCTGTTGTTGTTTGTTGGGTATACAGCAGGTGTTCACTTTGGAGACAATCCTACAGAGTTGTACAACACTCATGGAGTACCACCTTAATTATAGTATAGTGCACAAGCAGCACATACTATAGTCACAAGCAAAGCCCTATAACCAGTTGAAATGGTCAAGGGCTGTTGATGGGTGTCATTCACTTATAATGCTGCTTTTCTCTGATTCATTCACACCTGAAACAATAGATTATTTAATATATTCAACATCAACACAAATCGTCTCTACAAAATACATACATATATACATACATGGTTGGGACGTAACTGATTACATGTAATCAGTTACTTTCAAATATAAAAGTGCATAAAACAATTGGATGTTCTCTTATTAACCTTTAATCAATGTCAATCAATAATTGAAATAAAGGCCTACCTTAATCAGATCCCCTGCGGTCACAAAAATAGAAAGATTTGGCATGCCAATGCAGTAAATTGCTTTGGATGGCATTTCAAACAATGTTTAGGTGTGAAGTAATCTGAAAGTAATGGAAAGTAATGAGATTATGTTACAAAATGTAGGTAATCCAAACATTACGTTACTAATTATAATTTTAGTCTGTAATTCAGTAGAAACTATCTCAACACTGGAAAATCACATCACTTGGCTGGGCCTCTACAGAGGAGATTCTATTTGAATTCTGCTCTTGTATTTTAATTTTTTCCCTCCCAATTAAGAGGATTCATCCTGAGCTTCTCCCAGACTTGGCTTCTCACCTGACAATATTGCAGTTTTTATTCTTTACAGACCAGCAGTGCCAATTTGAGTCTGACATCCTCAGTACTGCACATACTGTAGACATATCATGAGCCTGATGTGCTTCAGTCCTGAACTACATGAACTGAAGTGAAAATAATTTAAGTAAATCAGATGTTCACATATGAGGTGAACAAATGGAATTTATGATGGTTATAAAAGCTATATACATAGTATACTGTATACAAATATATAAATATGTTTTTTCTGACCTAGCTATGACCTATTTTTTATTTATTTTTTTATATATTAATATGGTAAGACTGTGGGTGATTGTGCATTCAGGCAAGAATTCAAGAGATACAATATGAAGATGAGATTATAAATGATGGCGTCGAAGCTGTACTCCGAATAAAAGTACACAAATGTTTGGCACTCCCTCCATGCATACATTGAGTTATAATATGGGTACCCTGTTCTTAGATCAGTGGAAAACACAAAAACCACTAACACAAGCTAAATGAAATGGTCATCTGAGCTGTTATAAATGTTGCTCTTGGTTACTCTGTGATGTGTTTGCATTATATAATTTCTCTACAAACTACCAACGGACAGTTTTTGCCATGTAGAATAAAACAATTGAAATAAATGTGTATAATAGGCCAAGCAAAAATGCTGCTGAATGAGAGAAAAGGAGAAAAGCACTAAAGCTACCAGAAGTATTCACTGTAGCATCATCATTCTGTGTATTTAGATGCCGTTAAGTTAAACTAAAATACAAATGACTGTATTGGAAGAATATACATTTAGGTTATTCATTTAAAATCCAGTACCCTGAAAATGCTTTCTTTTTTGTTTTTCTTTTTGTTCTTTAATGAAGATAATGGAGATATGTCTAATGAGGAATGTGCAATATGCTGTATCATTGTATAAAAAAATACATCTGAAGGAATTTATGTTATGTATTAATTTTTCCATTGCATGACATCACTTTATTTAACTTTATTATTAAAATGTCCCCTGTTATTTTACCCAAGTAAATTATTCAGATCTGTTCAGTATTTGTGCTGAATGTGGCCAAAAATTTATTTGCATCTCTTGGTGCAGAAGAACTTTCTAGGCCCCTTTATTTAGTTGTGTGCAGGTAATCACAACAAGGGGAACTGATAACACATAAAGTTTGATTCATCCATAATTGCTAACTCTTGCAGCATCTATTTCAATCATTTTGTTCTGACTGAAATTAAGTGATTTAGGGCTTTGGACCCTTGAGCTACAGGTCGTCAGAGGCAGACAGTGTTGACTAGCCTTGAATCTTCCCCAGTCACTCTGCTAGAGCCCTGCTGCCCACTTATCTCATACTGCACTGCAGCCTGCCAGACTAGCTGATGGGGACCCCACGTGACACTGCTTTGAGCTTATGCCCCATCATTACAAAGTGTCTTAGCAGTGAACCCCAGCCACCGCCATGTCTCTGTCTTGGGCCCATGGTAGTAGCCTGGCAGTTTGTTCCTGTCTGTCACCATCCCGCTGCTATAAACTGTGTGTTATCTGTAGTGTTAAGTGCAGGCCACAGACGGAAGGTTAGCCCAAAGCAGGGGAAGGGGGGGGGGGGGGGGGCATTAGAGACACCCTGTCCCGCCAGGGCTTGATGCACACAGGAAGTGGGGCTGCGCTGGACCCAGTCTGGCCCCGGAGCCTGCCGGGGTCACCAGCACAGACACTAATGCAGGGACACACTCAGCCAAATTGCTCTCTAATTTCCCTTTGGGCCTCAGAAAGTCCCACAGATCCTTGAGAATGAGACTGAGGATTTGTTCAAGGTAATTTGTTGTGGCTTGTTGTGCTGTCCCATATCCTTTTTCTCACTCAAGTTCTAGGTCTGCTATTTGTGACGATGTTGGAAGGTATTGCTAAAGCTTCCAACATAAGAGGGGGATAAGATCCTTAACTTTTAACTTCTGTGATGTTCTCAGATCAGATGGAAGCCAAGCATTAGGCGCCATTTGATAACAATTAAACTATGAATGAATGGACCTACACTGGTTGCTTATTGTGAATATTAGCAATCATTTTGGCCTACCCATCATTATAAACATGAACTGTAGGTGAAGATAATAGCTTACTGCAATTACCACACATTTATGTTGTTGTGATTTTGCACCGAATGTTCCAAACCTCAGCCAGTGAAGAACCTTCCTCCCTGCATCCTTTACCAGAGTTTACATTTCACTGATTCGCTGGAAACGTGACTGGCCTGACGCCAGCCTGTCAGGGTATCTACTGACAAACTTGACTGTGAGTGGTGTTCTGTCACCACCACTCGCACTTACCCAGGATCTTTCGCTCTAATCATGATTAATACCCACCTCAGATCGACCCGCTATGTTGGATCAGTGTTAGGCCTACTGCTAAATTGTTGATAACGCTAGTTATCTTTTCTGATGCACTAATCTAATCATTAGATAATGTAATGCCTCTAGTCCTGTGTCTTGTTCGCGGGTGTAGCCTACTGCAGGGGCATGTTTTATAAGTGTTTATAATTTGTTTTTATTTTTATTAAAATTAAATGTTCCTAAAGTTATTACACGTTATACATAGCAGCTTTGTGGAAACAAGTGCAACTTGTTGCATTTTATCATAAACTCGCTATAGGCCTATTGGTCACACAAATCGACTAGACTTAATATGTAGCCATCTACTGTAACATAGACCTATAGGGAACTGATTCACACGAAATTTATATAATAACGCATACGGTCAGGGTTCAGTTTGCGGAGTTATTTTTAGTGCTCCCGTGACTAAATATATCTCTCCATCATTTGTCATTGCGTCACAACAAGTAACATTACCCCACATTTTTCCTTGCTCACTGCCTGAGTTTATACAAGGGTATCAGGTTAATCTCCAGCTAGGCTATAAAAGGAGGGGACACGGGGGCTTGACACACACGCATCAACAGCCTGCAAAGCTAGGAGATGAGAGCATCCGTGCTGTACAAACGGCTATTTTTAGTGGTTTGTACCCGTTTCTACTGATAGTATAGCTGTCTATATACCAACAATTTACTGTTTTATTTATTTATTTATTTTTAAACCAATTTAGTTGTAGAGTTCATCCAGAAATATAGGTATAGTTATCATCTCATTGGTCGAAGCCTTTAAGTGAACGTTTTTTCCCTTCAATTCAGCAAAATGACTACATGTTGCATATGTCATGCACAACGTCCATGTACCTCGCATCACTGTGTGGATAACCATCACAGAATCTGCAAGAGATTCAGGTCAGTGAAACCTTTGGATCGTCATTTTCCCGTTTGTAAACACCCTCTAGTGGCGGAATCCAACCACGTAAAGACCTGCAGTGGTAAGCCCACAGTAACCAGGTCTTCTGCAAATTAATTATTTTCCCTACTCAACACGTTTTTTTTTCCAACTAGTTTATTTTAGTATTTATACATTAATCTAGTTTTAAAACAAGATAACATAGGCTACTATCTTTTTTTTATAGGCTAGACTAGTATGAAACCTGTGTATATGAATAGAAAAAGCCATCAAGAATATAACCAGCTTGTCATTTTCATTTTAAATATGTTTCATATCAAGCAATTCAGATGTTATTTTCCTTTTGTGACACTTTGTTGTTGTGATGTGTGGCAAGCTGTTCTGAGGACACCCACCTTATAAGTCAATGGAGGAGCCACAAAAGCCCAGCCCACCCGTGTTTGACACCCACGCAACATTTGCCGCTATAAAACCCACAGCCTCTCTCACGATGGGCCCAGACACATTCTGATCATACACACAAGTGTTTTGAGAGTGCTCACCTCTGCAATACAGCAGCCTTGTGTGTCAGCAGTTTCCATAGAAACCCTTGATATTTAAATACAATTTCAGCTTGAGTTAAAGAGGCACCAGACTGCTGTATATTGAAAGAGCCTCCACCTTACATAAGAGGGAAGATCAGTGTTCCTTTCATTTTGATTTAAATTGCTGGAGCATAGGCTTGCCATGTGGGGAAGACTGTCTTCTTTAAGTAGGACCATGGCAAGGGGTTTGGTGGCCTTAGTTCAGTAGTACTTTTCGCCCTAACCCTAAGCGATCATGGTCTCTCTCAGGTCGACTAAAGGGGCGTCCAAAGCTCGGCGGGATCAAATCAACACCGAGATCAGGAATATGCGCTCTCTTCTACCTATTGGCCTGGAGGACCAAGAACGGCTCTCTTACCTTCACTCCATGGCTGCCATCTGCACCTACTTCAGAAAGTTGGTTTTCCTCCAGGGTAAGTCTTCAAGCTTCAAATGTTTTCTGAGGATCTTTAATATTGCACAACATTTTCCTGATCTAAATGCAGACTGCTCTTGTCAAATAAAGCATGAGCTTGGTTGGCAGCACCTTAGGAAATATAAAAGCACAGACGTTAGTTGATGTATAAAGTAATGGAGCTAAGTCTGAGTCACTTCCCTCTCCTCAGGAATCACAGCCGGACAGGGATCTGAGTGCTTTCTGTCCTACGATGCCTTTCTCCAAGCTCTGCATGGCTTTGTCCTGGTCACCACTACCCAGGGGAAGCTGGTCTATGTTTCAGAAAATGTATCTGAATATCTGGGTCACTCCATGGTGAGAGTTTATTCCGGACTTTGTAGGTCATTTGAACTGATGCAATTCCATTTTCAGATTTATTGTAGTAGAGCATGGACCATGTTTTTAAAGTGATAATTGAAGTTGTATTAACCCCTTGACTGCATGCATTGATGTTCAGCATGAAATATTACTTTATTTGATGTATCCATTTACTACTATTGCCTTTTCAACCTCTTTTCGCTGGTTTCTGAAAAACGTACTTTTGTCGTGTAAACAAAGCTGCTTGAACTATTCCCTGAATCCCAGACAATGTGTATCCACAAGGCTTTGTTCAAATGTACAGTATCTTGCATCAGTAACCAAGGATTCCTTATTGATGTAAGTCAAATAGAGTAAAAGATAAAAAATAAAATAAGACATAGTTTGTGTTAATTGGATACACCAAGAAAATGGCATCCCAAACATCAGCATGTTAGTTAAATTGTTGTAGAAGTTGAACTAAAGTACACGTTTGAGGTTTAGTTTATTAGGAGGCTAATGTCAAACACTATGCCCTGTTCAGGTGGACATGCTTCAAGCAGACTCTCTCTACGATATAGTGGAGTGCTCTGACATTGACACAGTGAAGTCAAACCTGGAGATTAACAACAGCTCATCAACAGGTAAGAACTACTTAGTAAATACTCAGTGAAAGACACAATCACAGAAAATAACAACTTTCCAAGACACTAAATGTGTTTTTTATCTCTTCAGAGAGGAGCTTTGTGTGTAGCATGCAGACCTCCAAGGCTTACAGGATTCAGAATGGCAGCTGTTGCTCCATACTGGTAAACGGGAGCTTCCTGCCTTTATCACGGTCCTCTGGTAGCTCCTCTGCAGCCACTAATCAAGGGTTGTTTGTGGCCCTGTGCACACCTACTGTCAACCGCTTGGACACCACCGACCCAGCCAGGCTTTCTCTGAGCTTCAGTAGTCTTCACAGACCAGATATGACCTTTACCCAGCTTTCAGACAGGTACAGGATGAATATGACTTTAAATGTGGTTTTATTTCCCCTCAGTTTATTGTGCAGATATTTAAGGCTGTTTTTCCTTTCAGTGTTTTTTATTTCCTGGGCTATACGGTGGAGGAGATCTGTGGCCAATCCTGGTACAGTCTTCTGCATCCGGAAGATATTCTCTTGAGTGCAGACGCTCATAAAAGCTTGAGTAAGTATACAAGCTATATGGAGTGTAAATGTACTGCCCTGCAATGATGTGGTTCAGATGTCAGATGTTTGATTAAATTATTATTTTGTATTTATTGTGTTTGCATGACAATTAATCGTGTGGTTTTCTTCTCCAGTGCTGGCTCATGAAGATGTCCAGGTAGAGATGGTATTGAGGCTCCAGTGCAAGAATCTCTCATGGACCTGGGTCTACGTTCAAGCTACCAAGGACACAGAGTTCCAGGAAATCAACTGCACTAACTACATCATTAGGTATGATGACATTTGCATTTGACCCGATTAGGTTTGCATTAAAGCGGTGGTGTGTGCAGAATGCCGGACCAGCAATTGGTGTGTTGCCATGGTATTTTCTACTTCTTTTACACATATCGTATCACATATAAAGGTCAATCTGACACGCTGGTCTGCCATCCTAGAGCAATATTCCTAACCGTTGCCTTTAACACTTGTAATTGTACTCAGTGTAGGTCGCCGTGAATAAAACGCATGAATAAAACAATGTCTAATTGCAGACACGGTTCCCCTAGAACGTATTTACACAACATAACATCATTCACTTTACACGGTCCTTGCAGTGAAACAGAGGCCAGATTCCTATCACAGAAAATCAACAGCGATGCCATCCCTCCTTCAGCCAGTAGCTACGCCCTCGCTCTCCTGACCCAGACCGAAGGGTGCGGCCTCACAAAGCCCTCTAAGAGACAGAGGACACCCAGCAGTCTGGTGGAGGAGCCCAGTACCAAGAGCCGTAGGGGGTGTGAGCTAGACGTATGCCATGTGGAGTGTGGCTCTACCAGCGGTGGCCTCTCGCCGAACACCGCGGGCAACAGTCTTGGGTTCTTCACACCTCCCTACAGCCCCGCCTCCACCACCTCCCCATGCCAGACGGAGGTGCTGTGCCCTGACTTCCTGGTGGATGTGCCGGGCTACGCCAGCCAGCTGCTCCCCTCCCCTGAACACTCGCCGTCCTACTACCCAGGCCCTGAGGGGGGCTCCCCCCAAGCGAGCACGGGGCCATCTTTTACCGGCGAGGACTTCATCCTGAGCAGCCGCTCCCCACACTCCTCCCTGTCTCCGCCGTATGACTTCCCAGCCTGTGCGGTCGATGCTCGGATGGTTCCCGACCGCTCGTGTGTCTCGGATATGTGTGAGCCCTTGACGGACTGTGTCCTGCATCCTGACAACGTCAACCTCCTGGAGCCGCCACTAGAGGGCAGTGCGTACCCTGGGCACCACGTGCCCCAAGATCATCTGTCCCTGCTGACCCCCAATGCATCGCCCACATCCCAGCAGTCTTTCCAATTCAGTGAGAGGGAGCAGGTGGAAATCAGCATTCTGGCTCAGCAGATCTCCTCCCTGGCCAGCAGCTTTGATGGCTATCACACCCTGGGCCCCATCCCGCCTCGGCCGGCCCAAGAGACCCTGGGGTCCGCGTTTGCCTGGCCTGGGCCTGCTCCTCTCCACACCCCCTCCCTTAAGCCTGAGATGCTCCTGGATGAGAGTGTGTTGGACTGCATCCTGAAGGAGTTGGTCCCCGGGAAAGGCTCTGTGTCCTACTTCCCATCTGGGAGCAGTGGGATCCATCAGCCAGGCCAGCAAGGCTCAGGCACCCCTACAGACTCTCTCCCCATAGAGGAGTTCACCCCAGCCGGCATCGCCGTGGATCCCTTCGCTTTAAGCTTGGGCAACCATGAGCAAAACACTGGGTTGCATCAACTCGACCACTACATATTCAGTAGCCTCCAGCAAGGTAACACCGCCTAATTTATCTGAGAATTATCTCCGCTGTCTACTGTATGTGTAAGTTAGTGCCATCAGTTAGCATAATGCTAATACAGTATGTTGCTACCTTCTCTTTCAGATGGACTTGTTGAAGAAAACTTGTACTGAAATAAGTCTATGACTTATTCTCTGTACCACTACCTGTATGGCATATTGTCAATGCAATGTTTCTTAACTGGACTGGAAGGAGGTTCAGAGGGGAGATTGGCAGAGTGAAGTGTCTCCCAGGTACAATATTGCTGAATGTAAAGTAGAATCTTAATCAGATTCTGAACTTCAGTGGTTCAAATGTGTTGACTTTAGCAGCATTTGAACTGATATTATCTAGCCATAATTCGATATTTTCACTGACACTGAAATTATTAAAAGGTGCATTTGTAAAGTATATATTTTTATGACATTTATCTCATTCAACTATGCAGCACTTTACCTAGGCCCTAGGAATATATAAATGAAAATATTTTATATCTTATAAATAAGCCACAAAATAAATCAGTATTTCCAAGATCATTAAATAAGATGAGTTGTAGCCTACTATGTAATCATTATTTCCAACCAAAATATATTTCAAATGTATGATTTTACTTGCCTTAAAACATTTCATACTACAAATCTATGAATAACTTTCCTGTGCCTACAAATGGGTCTTTTTGGTTTATTGGTTTTCTCTTTGTGCCTCTGATATATTCATACTGGTCTAGAGGAACAGAGGTGTGAAAACCATAATCTGACAAAGTGATGATTGTTTACCATCTACCTCGACGGTACTGAAGTCTGAAGTTTCTATTTAATTGTACTTATTTATTTTTGAATACACTGATTTGACATTTTCTCTTACAACATATTGTAAAATAGTGCTTGAACTTACTACTGTATAAATACTACTGTATAAATGTGTTGTCCTCTGCTACTCGCGTTGATTGTAGATAAAGAGCTTTGTTTCAAATCTCGGTATGTGTCTGAATGTAAAGTGTTTCTGAGTTATTTCTGCCTTGCGAATAATAAAGGGTAAACGTGCTTTTGCATTCTGAGTCATGTTTGATATCACAATGACACAAAGGAGAATCAGTACTAGACAGCTCCACAAGGGTGTATTGTACATTAGCGCCCTTTATCTAATTCCCATAGTAACAGCCATGTCACAAACACATCAAGCAGACCTTACCTTTCCTCTAGTAGTAAATAATTTAATACAATATTTCATTATGTGTCAGTGTGTACCAGTATGACTGCATGGCTCTGAGGTGTCAGAGCAGAGCTCTCTCTGGTCCTCGTAAGTGTGCGTAGTTTGCTCTAGCAAAATGTCTGCAGGCTTCTACACTGCTCCATTGATTTTGATATTTTGTGGTCAGCCAAGCCCAATGAAAGTGCACCAACTAGACAACGGTGAAAATCCATTATTTCACATTAACTGATGATAATGAATTCAATGGGTTGTTTAGCCAACCAATATACCTGGATGGCTTGGGTTAGACCCAGATGAAACGCCTGTCTGTGATGCATGGCTTGACTGGAAACACAGCCTCTTATGCTGGAACAGTGTGTGTGCAATGCAGTAGCCCCACGCTTGTCCTTTACAGTTGACTCAACCACTAGATGGAGTGATAGCTCCAACAGCTAGCCAATCAGATCATGTTTCCCCTTTCATGTTATCAGGATGCATTCTGTGCAACATTCCCGTGCTTGGAGTATATCAAGACTTAAGCACACCATACAGATTGACATCCGTCAGTTCATTCGTTAGCAATTGAGGTGCACTCATCTAATCCACAGAGAGCTAATTAGACACAGCTTCTGTTGAAAGGAACAATGCTAAATCCAGTTCCCAGTCTCTGAGATTAGTCTGAAGCTCTGTTCTGCAGGGTCTCGCTGTACTTTGCCATGTCACAAATGATAACTCCCGCACGGGAAAGTCAAGTTCTACTTTCACACCACTCTGTGAGTGTTGTGCGTTCACCCGTGTCACATTCAACCAGGACAAGCAGATGAAATAAAGACACTTTTCCACTTAATAGACACCAGCACTTAACATTCACTATGCTTTGACACCCTAAAGGGGTTATAAAATAAAACAAGACAAACGATAAAAAAACACTACCAACTACAACTGGTGTTGATTATGTTATTATATAATTGTGTGCGGCCAATTTATTTTACATTTGGGTATAGTATCAATCACTGGTTTAATAATGGAAGTTACAAATAAAGGGATAAAATATGTTATCATTAATAATAGAGCATATTCACTTTACAAGGTAAACAATGCTATACAGCTGACACATTTAATAGATTTAAACGTGCTAAAAATCATTAACAAACACACACGCACACAGTCAACTGAAAAGATTCATTAGGCACTTGTCTATTGATTTGACATAATTGGGGATACAGATAGGCTATGCATCTGTTGCTCCAGGAACAGAATACCAATGGTCTGGTGTGACTATTGATCACCATTTAAGTCAAGTTGATCAAGTTGTTGTGGTTGTAGATCTATGAAATGCTGCTCCGCCTCTCTTCATTTTCAGCTCCGAAGAATTGTACACAGACTGTTGGGCTGCACGCATCATGGCATGCCTGTGCTGCCACCGGACTGCACGGATGGTTGTGACACGGTGCCCATGTGTCAATCATCTGTTGTGACACGGTGCCCATGTGCCAATCATTTGCTGTCATCACGGCATGTTCCTGCAGAATTATGTTTCCTAACTGAATTTAGGAAAACAATCATATCGACAGAACTAGGAGGTCATAAGAGAACACATCCATTAGTTTAGTATACATTATGAAAGAAGATATTACAAAAGAGAATGTTCACCACAGCTCAATGTATTATGATTTTTCTTTGAAACATAATATAAACCAATCCCAAAATGTGTTGTAAAACATGGTCCATCACAGTAGTTATGTGCTATTGTGTGCCTTCAAATTGCCAAGGCCATTGAATATGTCTGCCCATACCAAAACACCACCGTCGCCATGGCCCAGTCTACTGTTGACATCAACAAACCACTCACCCTTGTGACACAATACAAACTGCCTGCCATCTGCCTGGTATTGTCGAAACTGGGATTCATCCACAAAGGGGGCCGTCTTCAAATGTGGCAGTGGTCATCCAATGTGTACACTTGTTTGAAAGCTTGGTTGCATCTGGTCTGCGCTTGTGCGGTTGGTACAACAGCATGATTTGAACGTCCATTACTCTTGCAGTAGCTCTAGCAGACATTCCTGCAGTCAGCCTGCAATGTGGTGTGGTGGTGTGCTGTACAACAGAAAACAACACATTTAGAGTGGCCTTTAGGAACACCTAAAGTGTAGGGATAATGATGTTTAACGAGCGTCTTTGTATGCCACACCTGTTCAGTAGATGGATTATCTCTAGACAAGGAAGAAATGCTCACTACTGTACAGTGTATACTATACATCAACTCTTTCTTAGGGAAAATAGGTAGGGTTAGGGCTAGCAGTATTGTATTCATCCACATATTCTATTGAATACAGCGTTTTCTTTTTAATGTATTTTCATTTTGTATCTTCATGTGAGGAGTTGGGCGTTCATGTTGGCAATACCTTCAGTCGTGCAGCTTTGTGAATCAGGTGTGTAGCCTACAGTACAGTGTGGCATCAACATTCTGGGATGAAACGGTTTGAATCAAGGTGGGAAATGTAAACAGACAGTTGGACACACACACACACACACGCACACACACACACACACATATACACACACAGAGAGAGAGAGAGACATCTCGCATTAAGGTGTCACTTCTTCACAGAAAGCCATCCCACCCTCCTTCTTATATTAAATTAACAAGATGTGAGATTGAATTAATGAAATATATGCCTCAGAGGAATGCTATAATTAAGTCTAGGGTTTTACTGTTGCCAAGGAATAATGAAGTGTGTTTGAACGATCCACATCTGGGGGTTTCGGCAGTAGCTTGCAGGTAATATTGCACACAAAAGGAAAACTGAGAGAAAATTGTTTTGTGTCCTATTTCTAAAGTGCTGGCAAACTGAGCAAAGGGTGTATCATCAATGCAGTAATTCATAGTGCCTCAACAATGTTAGCCCTTTTGGTGTGATGTGCTCAGCTGTCATGCACGGGGTGAATGGGTTTCTATGCCGTCTGACCGATGGCATTTCTTATATGAGTGCTTCAGTCCCTGGAAGAGAAAAGATCTTTGAATTGGGCTTGATGAGCGATTTAAGACAACAGGGCCTTGTGTGTCACTGTTGTTTATTTGTTTATTTGCTTGGTGGATATTCTTCTGTTTACCACTTGCATTGTATTGCATTGTATATGCATCAATGTGTATTCTGCTCCGGTATTATTTGTCAGGGAATGATGTGAAGGAAAAGTGTGGCACAAAAAGGCCATGTAAAGGTTTCTTATCAGAGGGACAACCCGTGACCCTTCAGTAAACAGTGCTCTGTACATGGCTGTTGGAGCCGCTTACATTTCCCTGCACACTGTCCCACTTTTCAGAGGAAGCACACCTGACCGCTATACATTCAGAACACACTGACACTGTAATTGGGTTAAACAAAAATATCTCAAACAGGCTACTGACGGCTCCACCAGGACCTCCTGTGACTCCTGTTGCTATGTGCTAACCACAGGCTCGTATACTGTAGTCTACATGTTGATTTTCATAAAATCACCCAGAAGAATCCAAAAGACAGCTGCAAACTGCCAAGATAAATTACATACAGAGCTCAGAGGAATGGCTTTCCTTTACCGCTCCCATGCACAAAACCTCCACCTCCCAATCTCAAGAAATATTGTGTTGCTATTGGCTATCTGTGCAACTTGGGCATTTCTCGAAAACAAACATTCAACATGTGGAATTGGTGGTAACGGCCAGTAAATGCATTCACAGATGCATTTACTGATGTACCCCGATGTACCCCGATGTACCCCGATAACTTGTGACAAGCAGAGGTGGATCCACAAAGTAGGTCCATCAAGCATGTTGCTGTGATGGTTTCAAAACATTGGCTTCAACCAGACACAAAATTAGTATTGTGATGACTCAAGCAACAATGAAGTATTGTTTGATTGATTCTGCAGTTCATTCAGTGTCAAAGAGAATCGGCAAGACAAGACCCGGACATCACACCGGACTGGAGGAGATCACAAATCAACTGACAATTACAGCTTCTTTTTATGCAGAAATCTTTGTTTCGAACTAAGAAAACATGTCCTCACATAAAGGTTTTCCATGAGGGATTTTCAGATAAGTGCCTTGGTTTAGTATAATGCACCACAGCAATCTCAAACAGATTTCCAATAGGCTTTTCGTGCTTCTTCTTGTTAAAGGAAGATGACTGGATTTATGAAGCAAAATCTCTCAATATACTGTATATTTACCCTCTTTATGCCCGTCCTCCAGCATTCAGAAAATCAATAATTCCAATACACCACAGCATATAGGGAGATCTCAGATGGATACTGTTTGGATTCATGTGGATTGCTGTAATGTGAGCATTTACAATGATTGGAAGAAAATTACCACTGCAGTGGTCTTTTGACATGTTCCTCTAGAAGTGCATTCAAGCAATGTCATTATTGACAGTTGCCAATAAATGAGCAGGGAGTGCAAGCTATCTCTGTATTGAGTGACACAAAGCTTAGTATCCCTTTGATGGTGTAATGGAGTGTTTTTATACACAAATTGGCCTACATCGGTTCATGACGATTGTTACGCCATTATCTGTCAGCCAGTGTTTCAACACAGCAATTATTTTGTCAGTTTGAGCGTCATGTCTGTGCCTTTGTAATGTTTTTCCCTTTTTCCCTTTGTGATTATAAATCAAACGTGTGTGTGTGTGGAATACATATATATATATATATATATATATATATATATAGAGAGAGAGAGAGAGAGAGAGAGAGATAGAGAGAGAGAGAGAAATAGTAGAGAGTGTTTGAGTGCG
>JAOEGT010125420.1:0-11642 GCA_025447795.1 Speoplatyrhinus poulsoni
GGTCTGTCTCCTCTATATAATGTCTCTGGTACTTCTCCCATAGAGTTCTATTGAGGACTCTCTAAATGGTCTGTCTCGTGGAATAACAGTCTGCTAGCCCCTAAGTCTGCACTGTTTACTGTAATGGATGTGGCACGGCATTGCACCACAGCTCCTCCTACAGGCGAATAGTAAGAACTGACCTGCGGAGAGGTTTGCGGGGGAGGTGCTCCCTGGATCGTAGCGGTGGTATTTCCTAAGGGCCCTGTGGGGGCCCCTGATGGAGCTGCTGTGCCGCTGGCACTTCTTCACAGCCCAGGGGCGGGGCTTCCTCTCACCCTCCACCAATGCCTCGCTGCCACTCATCTTCTTGAGAAAGCGCCTTTCCACATACTTGGCCTTGATCCAGGCTTCCTTCTCTTGCCTGGAGGGAATTTGAACAATGTGCACTTATGACACACTTATTACAGACCTACTGTGTCTCAGGTACACAGTACACATGGAACACGGCAGACGGCAAAAACATGTAAGATGTCGTATTGTTTACAAATAATTTAATAAAAACGTATGCAATACAAGTATTTAGTAGCAAATGCTTTATGTAATTATGTTTGTATTGTATCTAGTATTCTAGTGTTGTTGCACCAAAAGGATTACCCTCTCATTGTCAATGTTTTCTCCATGTGTGAGGGAGCTACGAACATCCGGTTGTGAATGCCATCGTGGACGAGCATTTGCCATTGCCGGTTTTCTGATGATTTATGCTACCCATTGAATTGTGCTTCCTCGACATACAGTACTGCACATTCGCACAGCAGTTATTGCATAATTTTCGTAATTATTTGCCAGGTTGTAAATTTACATTTGTATATTTAATAGTTATTTATATAATGTTAACCAATTTACACCATTAACAACAACGAAAATATCGTTTGGGAATATTTGTAATTTCCCCATGCCAATTTCTGAAAGAGTGTGTAGGCATAAAGCTACGTGTGCAATGTATGCAACAATAAGAAGCTTTTTATATCATATTATACTGCGAGAGTTAGAACTTTATGGGATCTTGGAAATATGTCTTCTGACTAACAAGTATTTATAACACTTCAGTCAGAAGACAAATCTCTTAAATTTCACATTATATATTTGTAATTAATATTTTCTAAATAATAATATTTTTCATGTAAAATTTAAAGTGTGTGTCGCTGCAGCAACGCCTTTCCTGACGCTGACCTAGAACTGGAAGGGCGTGGCTTCTTCACTCCCAGATCTTCGCAGGCTCCCTCGTAGATGTGGTTGACCACTGTGTTTCCCAGCTCACACATGAGCTACACAAGGGAGAGAGAAGAAGAAGAAGAAGATTAAGCCCCGAACATGCTGCAAGGGATTCGCTCATCGCACATCGCTTTGTATCTGAAAATCGGTCGCTCGTTTACAATCCAGGCTCTGGTTGCCGAGGTAACCCTCTCGTACATTTCCCACTGGAAATGTTTCAGTCAACCTGTAAGTCAACGATATCCTTAGCTCCCTTTGGTAGTCGCCTCAATCACGTCGCCTGTAGTAGAGATTAGTTTAACTCGGTACCCGCCCACTTCGTGTCACAGACCGTTACTTCGCTTCACGTCGCTGAATCACATTGACTTTCAATTGTCTCTACATTGCTGCTAGTCGCTCGCTAGAGTGTCCGGGGCTTAAGGGCTGAGCCCTGAAGAGCACTGTTCCGGGACAGAGCTGTGATTGGCCTGTGGCGTGTGGAATAAGCTTCCAATGATTATCAGATCATCCCCCACCACTGACACATTTTAAATCTCTTCTGAACATATGTACACACACATATGTATTCTCGAGCATTCGAGTCAGTTCAGGGACACTATGCCTTAACTGTCTTGTTTGGGTTCGTTGTATATTGTATTTTATTGTTGTTTTATTTTTATATATTCATTGTTAATTGCATTATTTTGTACAGCATTTTGTTCCGCATAGGTTGCTTTTAAATGTGCTTTATAATTAAACTGACCTGACTTGGCCAACAGAGGGGTGGGGGGTGGTTATCTGTTGGTGAGACCCACCTTGAGTAACTCCGGTTCCCAAGAATCCAGCGTAAGTGAACGCACCTTAGAGCAATGAACACCTAGACTCCTAAATGACGAGATCAAAAAAGAACACATATGATTACATCTGAAGGAGATAATATATGTTACGTTTCTACTACATGGGAAACGACCTGGCTTATGCTCTGTTACCAAGAACATTAATGAAGGATGTGGCTAAAATGACACTTGAAAACTAACATGACTCTGACATCTTGCAGAAATGTGTGTGTGTGTGTGTGTGTGTGTGCATCCCTGTCTGAAACAGGAATATTTTCCTTGACTACCTTCAAATTTCCACAACAACCAACATGTCAAACTGTGGAGCGGCATGGAGACATCATATTTAGATAATTAACAACTAGCTCTACGAACTTCTCTTTGAAACAATCCGCTGCCATTGTTGTTCTTTGTTTAGAAACTGCTGTTGATCTGCCTGTCTGATCCTGATATACTGCCCCCGTTCAAGTGCTGCACTGCATCATGGGTATGCATAGCGTTCATTTCTGAGGACTTGCACAAACTATGACGATGGTGTAATAACTTCCAGATAACCGTTGCATGCATGATTGCTGGAGCACCCACATACTGAAACCACAAAAGCTGCCAATTCATCTGCATCTTCATAGCTCAGTGCTACGACGGTATTGCTTCACTTGTTGTGTGACTCATTTGGAATGACAATGCATCTATTTCCAGTATGTTACCTCGTAAGAGACAAGGGCTAGGCTGATTCTGAAATGTGTCTAACACGCCCCTCCGCCAAACGTCCTCACAAATCAGACTGGGCACCATGTGTGGTTGGCCTGCAGCCAATCATCCCTGACATATGTGGATCCCAGAGCACTCGATGCAGAGGAGCCCCCCCATAGATATAACTATGTATAGGCAGTAACCCTCTGTAACCTGTGGATGCCAGAGCACTCGATGAATAGCAGCCCCCCATAGAGAGCCAAAGCCACTTCCGTGTTATGGGACACACCTTAGTTTGGAAAAATATGTATGGTAGTCAATGGCGAGAATACAATTATTTGTAGATCCCGTTTGAATTGTGACACAAAGTACACATATGATGTTTGACTATTTAAAAGAAGATTATTCAAGTCAAAAAAGGCTTGGTTTGTCATGCATTTGTTAAAGTATAAGAAAATATGTAATTAGTAAGACTACAAACCCTGTGTCACATAAGTGTCATGACGTTTTCGGTCCACAATCCTCAAGCAGAAGAGAGCATTGTTTTGGTGACGTGTGTTGTGCGAGTCTAAAGCTGTAGTTCACTGAGTTACACACGAAACTAAAGATGACTTTAGAGTTTCACAACAAACTGCAATGTTCTTGACTTGAACAATATATAGACAAACATCAGATGTGTACTTTGTGTCACAAATCAAACGGGATCTAAAAATAATTTTATTCTCGCCATTGACTACGATACATATTCTTTCCAAACTAAGATCCCATAATGCGGAAGTAACTTCGGCTCTCTATTCAGCTATTACAGTGAAAATTGGATCAGCCCCATGGATTGTTTACAACTGTCCAATTGTCACCAATACCGATCCAGCTATTAAATTCAGTATCGGACCGATTTACAGTCTCAGTATCATATCGGTGCCATCCCTAATAGATATAACTATAAGCAATAACC
The DNA here is from genome assembly GCA_025447795.1 of Speoplatyrhinus poulsoni. Classification (NCBI taxonomy): domain Eukaryota; kingdom Metazoa; phylum Chordata; class Actinopteri; order Percopsiformes; family Amblyopsidae; genus Speoplatyrhinus; species Speoplatyrhinus poulsoni. The sequence goes on from JAOEGT010125420.1 coordinate 3,718, forward strand.
CATGGTTACCTGTGGATTCCGGAGCACTCGATGCAGAGCAGCACCCCCAGGTTGATGGAGGCCCAGCAGGGGGCGGCCTGCCCACAGTCGCAACACAGTTCGTTTCCCGGCAGGCCCTGGACCCTCTGGAGGAGGCTGTCCCCAGCCCCGCGGAGCCCCCTCTCGCCGCCCCTCTCGCCGCCCCTCTCCCGGGGCTCGCTGGCGGAGTCGATGCTGCTGGTGGACGGCGAGGCTGTGCGGTCCAAGCGCTGTGCAGGGAATGGGATGGAGGTAAATGTATTGGAATGGGCATTGTAACGGTGTACAAAGATGGAGCATTGTAATTAAGGCTGTGAATTGGCAAGAATCTTGTGATACGATACGTAACACGATACAGGGGCCACGATGCGATATATTGCGATACTGTAAGCAAGGCGATATATTTGCAATTTCTTATTTGTCATAGCAATGCTAATGTGTGGCGCCGCTGAAAAAAATAACAGAAACACTTATGTAAACTTGCTCAGATGGAAATTTTCTTTAGGCTAAATCTGGTATCAAGCACCTTTCCTCTCTTTTGAGCTTAATGTATTTTGTACATGATCCATTTTACATATAAATGGAGTAAAAATAAAAATATATACAATAACAATTATTATGATAATAAAAATAAAGAAATCTATACCATGATTTAGAGTATCGATACAGTATTGCAAACTTAAATATCATGATACTGAGGTGTATCGATATTTTCTTACACCCCTAATTGTAATGCGTTTCGGTGGGAGCAAAAAACGGTTCCCTGTCTCTTAAGTGGGAGTGTTGTGTCGCCTTACATCACCAACGGCATTTTGCTGAGGAGGCTGGTGAACGCTAGCCTGGCTTCCCTCGACTATTTCTCTCAGCTAAATTTTCTTTGAGAGTATTATTAAAACTACTGTTCACTTTAACGTTTTCACAGCCACCCTGCTGGCGGACCAGCCTGGGTGATTGGTTTAGCGCTGACAATAGATTAAAAATTAACCGCCTACGCCCAGTAGGGAGCAATGACTAAGAACACTTCCCAATGGAGTTGGGTCTGGTTACAGCAGGCTAGAACAGCGCAGCATTCAGACAGAGACATCTACCATGTAGAAAGATTATTTTAAAAATCCATAAACTCATCTCATAGCCGCTGTGGCGGTCAATGCAGTGTGTACCCCGCCAACCGTACCTCTATGTAATAATTGTCGGAGATCTCCCTGTAGGCAGACGCTATGCTAGCCTGGACTGCCTGGATCCATGCCTGACGAAGCTTCTCGGACTCAGCCTGCATCATGCAGCTCCTACACGGAGAAGGTCATCATCTTACTGTACAATGTCAAGTCATGCAGGATGCATTTTTTATTTTATTTCACCAGGAATTATCATTGAGATAGAATCTATTTTACAAGGGAGACCTGGCCCAGGGGGCAGCTCAGTTAAAGGACATTACAAAGATTATGTATATATACTCACACATACTGTACATACACATATACCGTACATATACACACAGTCATACAAATACATGAATGGTAAAACAAATATAAACTCTCTCTCTCTCTCTCTCTCGCCCACATTTACGCACACTCACTTTGTTGGTGAAACCACCTCAAAACAGAACCTCCTCTCATTGTCTTCACAGGGCTTGACGGAGCACAGCCTCAGGTCCTCCACGACCACCGTCAAAGAGTCCTGTCAGCCACAGAGGTGCCGCATGTGTCAATCAGTGTTTCATCTACGTAGGACAACTACTACTGCTGTTGATGTTTAGCCATGAATGTCTGTCTGGTGAGTGCCTAAAGGACTATTACATCCATCTGTCTGTCTGTCTGTTAGTCAAATAGATGCATGAATTAATTGAAATGTTCCCTTTGTATGTATATAAAATATTTAAAAATATGTAAGTAAATACATATAAATAAATAAATAAATAAATGAATGAATGAATGAATGAATGAATTAATAAATACCTTCAGTTTCTTCTGGTAGACCAGTTGGCTGTTTTGTATGGAAAACCATCGCCTTTAAGAGGGGAGATATGTTGGGTTATGAAGTTAATCACTTAGATATGAGCATGATAATTTGCACTAAAAGGAAATATACTGTGTGAATACTGTACAGCAGGGGTTCTCAAACTTTTCAGCTCGCGACCCCCCAAAATAAAAGTACCAGGTACTCGCGACCCACTCTATCTCCAGAGGTGGTAGAAGAATAACAGCCATAATATTATTTGATAGTATTTTAATACAGAACCACTGCTGTACAGTATACACACATACTTATACTGTATACAGAATGTGTTCCCGTGGCCTGCTGCTGTGTTTCCCAATAAAACAATATAAAGGACCAACCCTTGTCCATCACAGGGACGAATAACTACCTAGCCTTTCATTAAACTGATAAATGTAAAGATACATGTGCAGATTTAAAGGTGTAGTCAGCTATCCTGGAGAAATAAATGAGAAAAGAAAAAGTATCCCTTCAATGCTCCCTTAAAGCTCCCCACATTGCCAAGACTGTGATAGTGTTGTGTGGACCCCTTTGTTAGTGTTCCCCATTTACAGAGGGCCTGTGTACAAACAGCTGATTTATTTTATTTTATCTTTGAGTGAACACAGAACGTATAGCCAGCGAGTAGATATTTGCTGAATTTTACAAAAAACTATTTTTAGTATCTTAGAATCGCTGACTCCATCTTAAACTCCTGTTCTGTTCTTTCCATAACCTGCTATACTGTTGCACTGTCTGAGCGAGTCCCAAGAGTCAAATTGCAACGGGAGCAGCGTGTTGTCCTTAATCAGGACAAATACTGTGACATGTCTGTGGCCCATCCCACCTGCATCTCCCTCCTTACCTGTTCCACGTCTTGAAGGCATTGCTGGCCCTCTTGAAGAGGTAGCCCTCCATGACCACGCCGTTGGGTGCGTCTACATTGAACTCCACTTTGGTGTCGTCATAGGAGAAGTCCTGCCGGAAACCACAAACACACGCAGGCAGACTTTGTTAATGTGTAGCCAGGGTTGCCTTTCCCCAGCCAATCATGTCCCGTCAGGTGTAGTCTAAAAACAGTGTTGACCACTGGGCCTTGTCTTATTGATTTGTTGATTACAGTCATTGTATTCACTGCAAAACATAGCATGAAAATAATCTAGCCCCAAATACAAAATATTATCAGTGTTGGGCAGTAACTAGTTACTAGTAACAAGTTACTGTAATATTATTACTTTTTTCAGTAACTCGTAGTGTAACTAATTACTATTACCAAAACAGTAATACTATTACAATTACTAATCCAAGTAATGTTGCATTACTGCGTTGCAAGAACGAGATGCCTAGTCCTAGCAAACTTAGTGTAGGCTAATTGAACCGACCTGTCCAATCATCTGATTTGAGAGGCTGCAATGTTTTCACTTTGGCTGATTGTTGACTCCTAAGGTTCATTATTGTTCCAATAAAGAGGATTCAATTCTAAAATGAGCCGTCTACACAGGTTGTCATTTATCGGAAGGGCCAAGACGGGGTAGTGATTGTGAAAGTAATATAGTAATGTAACGAGTAATGTAAGTAATTACTTTTAACTTATTACAATTCTTGAGAAACTTCCACAATACGGATTATTATTGAATTTACAGGGGGGAGAGTCATAGAGCATTTAATAAAAGATTTACAGATAAAGTCCATGCATATTGGTATTGATAAATGCTGTTGGGAAATCTTGTGTGTGTGTGTGTGTGTGTGTGTGTGCGCGCGCACATGTATGTTTGTGTGTGTTTTAACCTCTAACCCATTGTCTACAGTATCTGTAAGCCACTAAATCTCTACAAGTCATAGCAAAATCATACTATATTCTAACTGTCAGCTATAAACGTTTGAATGTTAATTGCCTTTGTGATTATGAGGCCTTGCCAAGAATGGCATTTAAAACCACCTGCCACCTGGCCAGCGAGGATGAAACGATTGGGACACTAGAATTCAGATTTCAGAAAGGGTATATGGTTTCGCTAATGCTCTACATGTGTCGTTTTAGGTATCACTAAGGCAACGTCAAACACTTCGGCATGTCTCCGCCTGTTACATTTAAATCAGTGAAAATACAGTGACTTTATAATAAAATGTAAAAAAAATAAATAAATAAATAAACTCTGCATAAATTTTGTTTTTAGTGCTAAAGGTATAAAGACATTCTCATGGATTGTCCCCGTGGCACTGCTGGCTGACTCAAAACAGGACGCTACATCAATACATTCCACTGAAATCTTTAGAGTCCACCAGAGATTACCACTAATCATGACAGAGAAACACACTTCAAGAAATAACAAGTTTAGTGAAATGTTGCAATACCTCTTGTGTGATTAGTCTGAAATGACATATCAAAAGGTCTACATGCATGTTGCATTGGCTAAACATGTATAGGACACATATGATCCTTTTTAATGTTGCCACTACATTGAATTTCATATGGCCCAAGTGCGTATAGACCCAAATGGTGAAGTGGTGGTAGTACCCTGTGTGCCCACCAGGAGTAACGTTATTTAAAGGAACCATTAAATTGCCCCTACCAATAATTTATATTAGTGAAATGCCATTTCATTGTAAATAAATGTTTCATGTTATTAAATTTTATGTCACTGAACATCCAATGATTCTCACAGTCCTGAGTGGCAGTCACTTTCCTATAATTTAGAAGAATCCTGAGATTCCAGAACAAATTCACTTAAAGTATAGCCTACACATTTTATGCTGAAGTGAGTCACTGATATTCATTTGTCAATGACAGATCTGAGCACATCTTTGGGTCATTTACTTTTTCAATGTATAAAAAGCAAGAAACAAATGTTGCAGACAATATAATGATAAAATCAAATCAAATAATAATAATGATATAGTCAACTTTATTTATATAGCACTTTTCATACAGAGGTTGCAGCTCAAAGTGCTTTACAATTGAAGATAGTATTAATAATATAGTAAAACTATATTTAGCCTACTGGCCTAGAACTTTTCATACAGAGGTTGATTTACACTTGAAGAGATTAATAAAGTATGAGATGATCATAGGCTAACATGCGTAAATAAACAATAATACAAATATGTTAAGTCCTGACAAATTTTAAGAGATCAGTTAATCTGTTAAATAAGAGTAGAGCTTTATTACCAAAAAGTGACGGATTATTTTCATCATGACACATGCAGGTGTACTGCGATAGGTAAAAATATTTCCGGTTTGAAAATGGTCAAGCATAGTCATATTTCATATTAGCTACAAGATATTTTAAAAAGTATAGGCTTTGCGTTGATGTATCCAACCGTTATTTTATATAATAAAATAAGCATATTTCCTCACCAGCGTGTAATGAAACCTGCCATATATCTTCATCTTTACAATAGTCGAATCCAGCAGCAGCAACTTATGTCAAAACGATTACCAATTCCTGCTAATAAATCAATCAATAAATAAATAAATAAATAAATAAATGCAGCGTTTATGCTCAGAAATTCCCGCGGGGACAAGAAACAAGCAACAGCTCTACTTCTTGCCGAAAATAAAGCTGTACGCTGCCGCTCAGCTGCTCTGCCTTTGGGCTTGTGCCACCTGCCGCGGGTGGCTGGGTCGTGGCTACGTGGCAACGTCAAGCGTGCGACAACGCTCATTATCTTACAGCTGCGGATGTACAAGCAAGTGAACCCGTTAATGAGCCCCCCCCGCCACCCCCGCCCAGCCCTCTGGACGCACAGGACCGCAGGCTGTGCAGGGGTCTTTCCCCGAGGCAACGTTTTGCCCACAGCCAGCTTTCCATCTGTCCGCGGGTCCACAATCTATTCCTGTCTAATCAAGCATATGTTATTGCTCCCCATAAACACGCCCGAAGCACTGTTTCCCACCTTAAATCAGCCAAAATGCAGTCTACAAGTGTCTGATGTCTGCAATGCAGGGACACGCGGAAGCTTTAAGTGTGTCCTTACTGAGACCTCACTGGTAACGCACATGACCTTATTCTACCTTACCCGGGAACTTGAGCCTGAGCTTCAACACAATTTAATTTAAAATCTCCTACTCTAGTCATATTGTGTTACTTGGAATGTAGGCCTAAATAGCAACGATGTGAAACGAGGCAGCAGGAAAGACTCATTCTCTTTTCCTTATTCTCTCGCTCTTTGGCAAGCAACAATCCCCACAGGAGTCATAATTAAGACACAAAGGACTTAATGTGTATGACTTTCTATGGCAGATGTGTGAAAGAGGAGAAATAGACAGATGAAGGGATAGATTTGCCAAAAAAAGTAGCATAGGCCAGGAAAGATCAAGTCAGATCAGACAGAAAGTGAGCGATAGATCGAGATGTGCGTCTGTTTGCTGTAGATCAGACATCAATGTGCTGATTGCTAAATACTGAGAATGTTTAAAAATGTACATCTAGTTTTACAAAATATAAATATACATTTTGCAATGGTGATATTTATGATGTTATAAAAAATGTGGTTCATAGCCTGCAACCATACCCCTGCATATTTTTGGGTGTTGTGACTCAAAACGTTAGAAAACTATAAATTGTGTAAGGACCCTCAGCAATAAATCTGTTTCTTTACAGCAAGTCTCTTCTTTAGCCCTTCTATAGGAGGTGCAGGCTAAGAGGGCGGGGGCGGTGTTTGTTTCCATGTGTGTAGGCTGTAAAGCCCTTTGAGACTCCAATGTGATTAAGGGCAATATAAATAAAATTGACCTGACTTGACCATACTACACTGCTGTCTCAGGTATGTACAGGATCTGTCCCTAACCCAACCCAAGATGCCTGCCAGCACACTCTCCTTTAACTGTTACACTGGTGCATATTAAAAAGAATTATAATTAAATGATTTATGAAAATATGTACATTATAATAATAATAATAAACATAATTATACTATAATAAAATAACTATAGTTTCATTTGTTCATTTAGACTAGCATACATTAATTACATTTGGTTATAACATAAAACATTCATGTTTTATCCTTTATCCTACTGCCTTAGTAAAAGATGGTCACCTAGCAATAGTGCTGGTGAACAAATTAGCATAATAAATTAGTGCTCCAGTGTTTGAAGTGGAAATAAATAAATGTCAGTACCCCTTAATCATATGTCAGCCCATGTATCGACTCATATCAGCAATACAGTACATTCTGAATTCCTACAGTGAATACAATATGGGAGAGTTTGCTGAGGTTCTCAACATACAGTACATGTATTTAGCCAAAGGATGAACAATTTCAATTATAGTAAAAAAACAAAAAGAAAATGGGAGTAAAAAATAAAACTTTAAAACCCTTAGGCTTTAATAACATGCATTTAATGCTCTATTGTGTCAGAAAATGCCACAACAGTTCTAATCTTCTGTTCATGTTCTCTTTGCGTTTCCTTTCTGGAGCCAGGCCAACATTATTGTAAAGTTAATAACCATTACCATAACCAACGTTATCCAGCGTTATATGGACTACCGGTAGCTGCCATCAGAGAAAAGCAGACAGGCGAGAATGGGAACAGATGAGTGTCAAATAGTGCCCTCTGGGTAATGCAGTTTATTTACGGCCAGTATGTATTGCCCAGAGAGCATGATACGGAGACACCCAGAAGCTTGTGAGAAGTGCTGGTGAGCACCAAAAAGACAAGGTACGCCAAAGAGCAGAATGTGTGTGTTTCACAAATATCCGATAATTCTACACAGCCATGGCTCCATAAATAGGAACACAAAGTGGCTAAACACAGTGCACAACAACAGGGCCCTTGGCTTCGCAATGCGTTTCAATGTGTGGAGTGGAGCTTCTGAGGTAGTTTGTATTGGTTTGAGCTAAAAGTTAGCAAGCGTATATTATATTTTCCTGTATTTATCACAATTTAGAATATGGGGGGGGGGGGGGGGGGGGGGGGGGGGGGGGGGGGGGGG
>JAOEGT010125442.1:0-11641 GCA_025447795.1 Speoplatyrhinus poulsoni
GTCAGTTTTCCCGCCGCTAGATGCTTCACAGATTCCTGTTTACTGTTGACGTTGCATCAACAAAGTTCAACAGCCCCTGATTTCCCCTCGCCTGTGTCACTCAGGTACATATTAACCCGCAAAGACATCACTTGTGGTAAACGTGTGTAGCCGTCACTGGCCACAAGAGGCACCTCACCAGTCACCGAGTCCCGCCCACGTCGGGGGAAAGGAAACATTCCATATCTCTATTGACTTTGTATTGCGTTAAGCTAAGCTAATGTCATTGCTGACTGATACCAAACATTTAAACCTAGCTAAAAGCTGTTAGCAGCATGCACTACCCACAAGGTAAAGAACCCAGAACTAACTTTGCATAACCTGTCAAATCGACAAATCAAGGCATCAAGACGTGAGGCATTATGGGGCATTATCAGGGTAAAAATATGTCAACTGTGTGATAGTGATACTCGATATGCCTACGTGTGGTGACTGGTTGACATAGCGTGCCAAAATAATAATTGAGCACGGTGAAAGAACATGTTATCAGGTAAAGCATGTGGGTGTGTCTACCTAGACGTAGTTGTCACGGCAATATGACGTGTGTCTCTATTTCCTGTATGCAGTTTGGTCTCCTTTTCTCCATCTCTGCTACTTTTTTCAGTTTGACAGGTTCGGAAAATATAGTTGTTGCTTGTCACCTTGTCTGCAGTGCATTCTGTCACACAACAGCTTTTAGGAAGGTCTCCGTTTTTCAGAAAGTCAGAAATGACGTTAGCTTAGCTTAACGCAATGCCCAGTCAATGGAGCGCTGAGAACGCTGAGTACATTTTCTGACAATTACATTTTTGGAAGAACATTGGTTTGTGATCAAATAAATTGGAGGACCCCCTGCAGTACCTCTGAGGACACCCTAGAGGTCCCGGGCCCTCTGTTAAAGACCTCTGTAATACATCTCTTTGCCTGCGTGTACATACACACACACCCTCACCTAGAAAGGTCGTAGATTCGACCCACAACAAGCCCAACCTACCTGTACCTGTAAGCATCCCTGAGCTGGATATCTAAGCTAGCTGCATCTTAATAATGAATATTAATAATAAAAATATACTATAATATAATATAAACGCAAGTTACTCTTGATGAAAAGCGTCAGCTAAATAACCTGATTGTAACTGCCTCTGTGCACGCGCGTGTGTGTCACAGCTAGGACAGAGTGAAATGTTAAGGATGTGTTAATTCGGCTCTATACAAGTTCCCCTTATCGTGTCTGACGCTTTGGCCTTTTCATTAACAGCCTCGTTCTAATGATCCATTAGCTGCGGCGACCTCCCCGTGACAGACATGACGAGTGGGGCGTGGCTACGGCCGCGCGTGCTAGCGTTTGTCTGTGTAGAGCATTTTTTTTTTTGTGTGTGCATGCGAATGTGAGTTTGATAACCGGCACGCTAACAATCAAACCCGCCTACCTCTCCCCAGCCAGTATCGCCTGCCCTGATTGGTTGCAGCAGGCAGTCTGCAACCATGGCGTCCGTGGTGACAGAGGTGGTGGGGATTAGGTCTAATTAGCGGGAACAATAAACAAACAAACAAACGGGCGCGGAGGACGAGAAGCGGGGTCGCCGTGGCGATATCGCTGTCTCTCCTAATTAGCATTGTTTGCTGAGTGGAGCAGCGGGCCGGCGACATGCGTCTTATTAGACGAGCGCGCACGTGGGGAGCGAGTGTGCGGGCCCGGGGCGTGCACGTCACCCAACATGAGTGAACCAGTCGTGGTGTGACCAACTGACTTTGTGTTTGTTTTGCGTTGATTATGGGTTTCCCCGTATAGCTGCATAAGTAGCTAGCTCATTAGCAGTTGCTTGTTTGGAGTTTTTTCATCAGTAAAACCAGAAGTAAAACCCTTACTTTCTCTCTCACACACACACACACACACACACGTTGAATAAAAAAAAAAGAAGCATATCGATCACCCCAACAAATATGTACAAATGTTAGTGATGGGGTGATTGATCCGTTTCTTCTGACTGTCTCCCCATCCTGATATTTAGAGACCCACCCCAAGGGTAACGAGTGGCTTGGACGGGATATTTGGGGGGTGGGAAGGGAAGGGGGGGCAGTGAAAACCGGGGCAAATCAAAGTGATTAAGAAGCTGCAAATCAATAACGCCTTTATATTAGATTTACTTCACAGGATGCGCCAAGTCAGCAGAAATTGGCCGTGGCCAAAAAATAAATAAATAATAAAAATAGAAACAAGCAACACACCCAGGTCTAGCTAAGAGCCAGCAGATTGGTGTGCGGTATAAATCTTTAGGCTCTCGTCGGGTCCTTTGAGGCCCGATAACATAACGTAATCATCTCAGGGTTGAAGGAATGAGGCGTGTGTGAGGGATGTTTTTTACTTCATTTTTGTCTTCTGCTGACTATTCCTGACTTTTCGGATGAAAAAAGAGCAGAACGCCACGCTGAAAATACATCTGAGGATCCAAAAAGGCATCTTGCTGTGTGCATTGTATTGTGAAGAGAGCCTTGGACTACAGAGTTAATGCTGGAGAAGCCCGGTGCAGAGAACAATGGCCATCTTCACAAGCCGTGGGTATTACACTTCTAATTATTTGACAGTAATAAAAAGCTATTTTGCACGTGTGTGGCAATTGCAACTTTTCCCGCTGAAGTCTAGCTTTTTTTTTTTTTGATTTGACGTTCTCAAAATGAGAGATGAAATCTTGACACAACACAAGACAAATCACTTTTCCTGCTTCTAGACTGACACTCATTTAAACAAGTTAATTCCCATCTTGTTATCTCCTTCTGAGGGTAACTCTTCACAAATGGTTGATGAAAAATACCCGGCATGAGATTTGTTTCGAACGATAGATGGATATCATTTTGATCATGGCAGTAATAATCACCATGTGATGACAGACAGAACCCCTTAGGAAAAAGCATTTTGGTATTATATACATAACAAAAAGGGTGGACAGCCACAAAACAAAATTATTACATTTGAGAAAAACCCACAGAGAATGGAAAGACATACATTGATTAACAGTGACACCTTTAAAACACATCTCCATCTGTTGCCAAATTACCTTAAAACACATCTGAAGGTTGGAGAGAGAGAGAGAGAGAGAGAGAGAGAGTGCGAGCGCCAGTCATCCAATCAGATGACAAGCCATCCCGCCCCACATCACGGCAACCAACGCCACGACAACCAACCAGCACGAGCAGGGAGTAGAACGGCACCATTCTCTTTCAGGCGGCAGTTAATAAACGGACCCTGGCCTAGCATAACGAGCGCTCGCACGTCGCGCATACATCAACCCGCAGTGGGAGAGTGTACACATGCAGTTGCCCCATATCTCCATGTAAACCTTACCCCCCCCCTCCCCCCCCCCTCTCTCTTTCCTGGTGTTTGTAACACAGTAAACACAGTAAATTTAAATTGCCAAGTGCAGTTAACCCTTCACCTGCCCCCCCCTCCCCCCCACACCCGCAATGTCTCTCTTTGACTGAAGAGAGAGAGAGAGAGAGAGAGAGAGAGAGAGGCGCGCGAGAGAGAGACAATTACAATCAACGTCAGCAAGAGGAGCGAGGAGGGGAGAGAGAGAGAGAGAGAGAGAGAGAGAGAGAGAGAGAGAGAGGAAGCTGATTGAACGTGTTGGCAGACAACAGAGCCCCCGGGGTCAACCGGGGTCTCTCTCATTCTCACGCTCACTCAAAGTTGCAGCTTGTGTCTGACTTTCTTTCCCCTTGTGGTCGAAAGCAGCATTACAACAAAAAAAGTTAAAAAATAAATATATATATATATATCAATTGGATGGATGGAGCACTTGGTTACAAACGTAGGGCTTGAGAATGTAGGGTTAGAAAGCAGTGGCGTGTATCTTGTGTATCTGTATAAACACAACATAAACAACAACAAAACTGTTTCCATTAATTTCCCCATTTATAAACAAAAAAAAAAGTTGAAAAAAAGTTTGCCACGTCCCAAATATAAGGCGAGCCGTGATTGGTGGATGTGTGTACAGGGCTAGGTTAGCTCAATCTTCTCAAGGCACCTTCCGATTGTGTTTTGCAGCTCCTGAGAGGAATGACACAATCAGTTACCACCCCCCGCTGTGGCCCAAATGAGTCGGCCCCTAAAAGACAGCGGAGATGGTGGTGTGTGTGTGTGTGTGTAGAAGGGGGGGGTTGCTTAAATTTTATTGTTGGAAGGCCATTATGCACCAATCGGGGTGGTTAACGCGCGAAAATGACATTCATTAAGCGTCTCCGCGGGATACTATCGGGGGGCCGCGGCTAGATGACCCCCCCTCATTCAGCGCCCGGTTCTTTGTGGACCCCTCATGTGGGAGATCATGTCAAAGGGAATCAGAGCACGCCGCCTATTGTGTGGGGGAATGGGGGGGAGGAGGGGGAAGGAGGGGGATGGGGGGGAGGCGAGGGCACCCTCTGTGTGTGTGATGGAGAAACTGTCAGTGCTTTCACTGAGTCTGACAATGACAACAACTGGAAGATAGCAATTTACTAGTGAGTGTAGGGATGTCTGGTCCAGTGTGTCTGTGTGTGTGTATATGATATCTGTATGCATGTACTGTATATAATGTGTGCATGTATAGAATGTGTGTGTGTGTGTGTGTGTGTGTGTAGTATCTGCATACATATATAATGTTTGTGTGTGTGTCTGCATAGATATGTTTGTGTGTGGATGCAAGGTATCTGCATGTATAGAATGTGTGTGTGTGTGCGTGTGTAGTATCTGCATACATATATAATGTTTGTGTGTGTGTTTGTCTGTGTGTGAGATATCTGCATAGATATGTTTGTGTGTGGATGCAAGGTATCTGCATGTATAGAATGTGTGTGTGTGTGCGTGTGTAGTATCTGCATACATATAATGTGTGAGCGTGTGAAGGTGAGACACAGGGAAGCAGAAAAGTGAACATTCCTGCTGTGAATCAGACTCGTGTAGAGGGTCAGGGCCGCTCCGCGCTGTTGGCTGCTTCCACGTGAAATCCCAGAGTAATGAGGCAAGGGAATAAAATAAATAAGTCGACGCCACGCACACACGTACTCTTGTAACACGCGGCATTAAGGCCACCGCTTAAAATAATACCCCTTTGAGTCCGTCAGTCGGAAACCCTGCGCCCGGCATTCTGCGTCGGCAGAGACGGAGGCATTTACAGTGTCGAGTTAAAAGCGAGACGAGATATAATCGCCGCACTAGCTAGCAAGTTCACAGCGCTATTTTAGATATAACATACAGGGGGAGGGAGAAAGAGAGAGTGAGAGAGACAGAGAGAGATTATTCTTGAGTTCTCCGCCAACACAAAGCCTTTGTCTGGCTCTGCTCAGGATGTTGGAGATGGGATGTTGGCAGGTCAGGTAAGAGTTGAGGAGTGTTGTTATTTCTGCTGTTTGGTTTGCTAATAGCATGCCGAAGGTGGAAGTATACTGTGTTGTTTTACAGCAATAAGTCTAAATCCGTTCGTGATACAACCCAGAGGATACAGAGTTTCCAGGTGAGGGTTTGCGAGTTATGGCATTTTAACTATTATAATACCTGGAAAGTTTATCTGGAAAGTTCAGTCAACATAGTGCATTGCTTGTATTATATTAGAATTCAGTGTATTAAAAATAAATTGATACCAAAGTAAAACCAACAACAAAAACATTAGTAGCACAAAACATCTAATTTAGCGAATTAGACTGCACCTCGGGACTATCTGGAAGAAAGTGACATTTCTTTATGACGTTTTCAATGCACGCAGCTTGATGACCTAATCAAAATGTCTATATTAGATCGATACCGGGAACAACAGTTCAGTTAATTTCAAATTAGGTATGCATGTATGTACTGCAGAGGATTTCACTGTGCTGTCTACTGTACACCGCGTAACAAAAGATCTCTCGCTGGAGGCCCAGATCTCGACCTTTTCCAGTGCCCTGTGTGTGGGCAGACAGTTTTTTTCTCGCATATCTTATTATCCACGAGACCAGCAGCTGCCACCCGATTAGCACTGGAAGCGGCGCTAGCTAGCGAAGCCAAGTAGCCTGCCAGCACTGCGGATCCCCATAGTGCTCTATTGAGCCTCCAATCAATGTAGGCCACTAGCCAGGTCCCTCGCTTATTGAGCAGACAGATTGACCCTGCTAAAGATGGCTGATACCGCACAGCCAAACAGTGACCTTTGACATTTAACCATCTGTTGGGGCTTCTGGGGGAAAGTGAGGGTGGATGGGTGGGTTGGGTGGGAGAGAGCGAGGGGGGGGGGGGGAATCACATGCAAAGATGAGATTGAAGCAACGACCTGATGTTCATTTCGGGCAGTGTGACAAAACCAGTGCGTGTGCAGATAAGGCTTTAAGGTCTAGCATACAAACGGCTAAAAGCAATTTCCTTGCGGTTGCGGTCGCGGTAGAGTCTCTCTCTTACGGGGCCTCATCAGAGAATACTGAAATAATGATCACAGGCACCTGTTATGGCGGCGAACAGGTGGAGAGAGCGCGTAACGTAATCTCACATCTCAGCGGAGAGTGCAGTCACGTGCGCAGGTGTGTGCGAGCGCGCACGCAGATTGCATCTGTTGCATTCTTATCTCTCATTTTGTTTTTTGTTTATTGTTTTTTTTTTTCTTCTCCATTCACGCGGCCCTCCCGCGATGCTATAGGCAGGCGTGCGCACGAGCTCCGTGCGCGCTAAGCCTCTGATTGGGAAGCGGCGGCGTGGTCGCTGTAGCGACGAGCCCGGCTGCCTCTGACGGAATCTGCCTCCGACGGCATCTGTCTCCGTCGGCACGGTGCCCGCGGGAGGGCGGAGTTAGACGCAGTCGGCCTCCTTTCGACTCCCCTCCGCTCCTGTCTGTCTCCCTCCTCATTATTTGGGAGGGAACATCAGAGCTCTAAGATACTCTTCCACCCCCACCCCCCCACCTCATCAACTTCCTGGGAGCAGTGCGAGCTGCTCCCTGCTTCTGTCTTTTGTTGCGGTCGAGTCATATCGCAACACGGGTTTTAGCTGCAGACGGTGATGTTAAGCTACAACTTCCACACACACATATGCATGCACACACACTAGCACGCTCACACATGCACAAACACACACACGCAAACACGCACACAAACATACACACACTCACAAACACACGCACACCCACATGCACCCACACACAAATGCATGCACACACACACTCACACCCGCACAAACACACACCCGCACACACACACAAACATACACACACTTACGCACAAACACACACGCAAACACATTTGCCCACTAACGTAAACACCAACACAACGCTCTCTGAGACGCATCAAAACGTCAAAAACACTAGATAGACGAGCCTTCCTAGAACGACGGTGCTGCTGTGCGAGTGTGAGTTTCAAGTGACGCTGGCTTCTCTGTTGTGCGCTGAAGGGTGGAGAGGCAGCTCTGGTAGTGAGGTAAAAATACACACAGCGCTAAGGAGAAATACCCCCTCTGTCAGCCTGCCACTTCCCAGCCTAACCCTGCACTTACCTTTCAATCCAACAGGAGGATCTATTTTGTATGTAGACTGCCGGTGCCTCAGACATGAAGACATCTTAGATCTCTGCACAAATATGGACAAATAAATAGTTTGTTTTCATTTCACTTGCACATGGGGGTGACTGTATGGTACGACGACGTTTTCAATGTAACCATTAATGAGGTTGGATTAAGTGGTTATTATCTATGACTAACAAGGCTCCTCACATCTTAAAATAGTGCCAGAATGGAACTCCCTTCCCCAATAGGTCTGCTTCCAACATTTGGGAGGGCTTGCTGTTAATGATCATAATTCAGCTGTCAGTTAAGACACAAAGTTAGTGGACGTGGTTTGACCTCCGTTTGACCTTGGAAGACCTTTACTATATATAAAATAAAATGCAATTGTTATGTTGTAGCTAGAAGTTCTAGCAACAACAAAAACACTAGAAGTTAGCTAAAGTTCTAGCTACAACATAACAAGGGTTTCCATGCTTAGTCAAATATAAATTTCATGACATATTAGAATGGAAAAGCAAGTCACCAGAAATATTTGTGTAAAAGGGACAGAAAACATTGATATTTTTCATAGATATTATGCATGTTAGCATTCAGACCAAGAATTTCAAGATTTGTTGAGACATCTGAAGATGAGACACCAGGTTCAGCATTATTTTAATGAATGGCAACTAAAATTTCATGAAATTCCATGACTCGACTAAAAAAATAATTAAATTCCCTGACTTCCCACGTCTGTAATAAGCATTTTCCATAATATTCCAAAAATTCCATGACCACTGATAACCAAAAATGAAGTCAGGCGCGATGAAGATTATGGACTCCATATGCGAGCCCGGTTGGTGAGCTATATGAGGGTTTACGGTACTCGGTACGGTATGGCACTCTCATCAGCTGCCATGTTCGAGTGGGGATAGCCTAATAATCTAAAATTATTATTAATAAATTACATTATCATCTTAAAATGTAAAACGTAAAATGACAAAAGCAGAGTTCTAACTGTGAGCTACCGCTCCGTTATTCACGAGCAGTGGGCCAAGTGCGTTATGTAAATCTCACTTTATATTGATTTTGCAAGACTCCATTGAAAGACTCCATTGAAATTTGACATTTTTATTTTTAGTGACATTAATTGTAATTGTACATGGTTAAATCCAAAGCATCGAGGAAGTGCGTTTTGCTGCTATAACAATTGTTCACTCTATTTAATACACATTCGTTTGATTAGCTAGTAGCTACTGGTACCTGTCCTACAAGGAAGAGGTAAGTATCTGTTTTCTAGCTGCACTTCAAAAGTTCACTCAGAGTCAAGTTGTGGGAATGGGGTTAGTGGCAATCTGTTAATTTTCTCCACTGTGAGCCATGTTTTTTCCCTCAGTTTTGCCACTCTGAAAGCGTTGAACAAAACACGCTCCCAACTTACAGCGTCAACAGTGTTTCTAATGCAGAGAGGGAGAGACTGACTGACCCAGTGAACAAGAAAACTACTACTTTTAACAACAAAAAAGTATAATACGTTTAACAAACTAGCATTTCTGGTGCTGACTACCGAGGCTGGCATAGTTTTAACCATTTAACCGACTAATCGCGCACATCCCTAGTTTGAAAATGGCTCTACACGTCATATCCGTTAGAAATCACCTTTGGACTTGGCTGGTATGAGATTGTACGTGATCAAAATCAATTGATGTTAATAGGGGTCCCCCCTCTCAGCCCCACACTCGGCTCCTTGACAATGTATTTGCATTTTTCAAAGTTGTACAGTGGGTGGAGTTAGGCTCAGAGCTGGGGTGCAGTTGCACTTTAAATGTCAAACCCATATTAGTGTTGATAGTCTGTTACTTTAGTTGCAATGTTTAACACTTGACTATTATGGGTATGGAGGAATTATGCGTAAGGTGCATGATATGATGGAAATAGTATCCCCACAAACAGCTTAACAATAAAACCTACCAGTACATACATACATAGCCGTGGTTACAAGAACTAAATATTTGATTATGTTTAACCTCACTGACTCCTAAACAGCGCCGATCTCACACTAACGTAGCAAGAACAAATTATAGGACGCTTGAAGTGTGATCTTGGGTTACCTTCTCTGTGACTACGACCAACAACAAAAAATACCTGCATAGCCAGGTCCAGGAGTACAAAAACGGCAGTTTGTTGTGTCAAGCAACGGTGGCGTTTCATTAACACCCAGACGTTAACAAGAATCAACCAATCAACACCTATTTCCAATGTTTCCACAGAAACACACACACACACAAAGTCTGTGGTAACTGACAATTGCCACTACTATACAATGTAAGATATGCTCGTGTAAATGAGCCAAAACGAAAAAAAAAAAAAAAAAAACATTTTATTTGCTTTTTTTCTACTTCTCAGCTTCCTGTGGACTCCTTCCGATCGGCCGTGCGTACCGCGGAGAAACGCACGAGTAGCGCCAGCCCCGATAAGTCATCGATGATTCCTGCATAGTTTCTGAGCCAGCCTCAATGGCAGAGCCAGCCTAGCTATCATTATCTGTTAAAGAGCCTCTCTCCCCCCCCCACACACCCCCCCCCCCCACCCATCCCTATGGATCATCATTACCAGGCGCATTAGAAAATACTTTGATTAAACTCCCCTAATCCAGCGCAGGCATCTGCCGGCCATTCACAGCTGCCTAATCCGCCCACCACTAAATACCAGCGAGACAATGGCCAACAAATGACAAGTTACATTGGGATGGAAGGACGGAGGGGGGGGGGGCATAGCGGCAGAAATAAATAAAGAGGGAAAACAAAGAAAAAGCGTGTGGAGGGAGGGAGGGTAGAATAGAGCTGATTCCACTGTCAAAACGGCAGGTGGTAAAGAGATGGCTCCCCCCGCACCCCCACAAACACAAACCTACATGTTATGGAAACCTGGGGGAGAGAGAGACAGAGAGAGAGACAGAGAGACAGAGAGATTTGGGGGAGAGAAGGAGAAAGGGAGTGAGAGAGTTAGAGAGAAAGAGATGTGGAGAGTTAGTGAGAGAGAGAGAGAGAGAGAGAGAGAGAGAGAGAGGGAGAGAAAGGGAGGGGATACAGGATAAAATAAAAGTTCTTCTGAGGACAGGCCCAGAGAAAAGCACAAGAGAGAGAGGGGGAGAGAGAGGGAGAGGGAGAAAAAGGGAGGGAGAGAGAGAGTGATGAATGGATGATGAAGGAAGGACTGGAGGAGATGCACCTCCTCATAGCAGGCAGATGAAACCTCTCTCTCTCACACACACGCGCGCACACAGCCACTTAAAAAGATTTTTGACATGAGCCGACGCAATCAACATGAGAGGAGAGAGGGAGAGAGAGAGAGAGAGAGAGAGAGAGAGGGAGAGAGAGAGAGAGAGACACCTCTGTGGTCCCTGTATCATGGCAGCGAGGTTATCAGGGCTGTCGGCAATCACGATAATGACATCACGCCGTGACACGATAGTTACGCCACTCGAGGAAAATCACTTGCCAGAGCTCTGGGGGAAGATAGGCAGCCAGGGCGGCCACGGTGTGTGTGTGTGTGTGTGTGTGTGTGTGTGTGTGTGTGTTTGCCATTAACGATTAGGCGTTAAAATACACAAGGCTTTTGTGTGCGCACAACATTCAAATACAACGCAAAATGTCATTCAGAGTGCAGCTTGCTTCCTCAAAGCGACACATTCCCATATTTCCCAGCTCAAATGGTACTCTAGGAAGGGTGTCATTTGATTGGCTTGTGCAAAAAGGGGGCGTGTTTGTCACCGATTAACCAAACACGTTCCTATATTCCTCAAAGCACCTGTGTCGGGGCTTCCAAAGGTTCCTCTCCTCCACCCCAGTCGAGGATTCAGCGGGTGGACTGGAGTCACCTCCCAGACTCACCGGGCCGTTGTCCCCCTACCTGGCGAGAGCCGATACTGGGGGAATAATGATATCTTCTTGCGTAGGAACTCCGAACAACCCTTCCTCTCTTTTTATTTCCCCACTCTCCCTCTCCACAATTTCCCCATTCTCTTATTTTTATTCCCCCGACCCCCCGACCCCCATCTTAGCGTCTAGCACAGGGGTAGGCAACCCTGGTCCTAGAGAGCCGCAGCCCTGCATGTTTTAGATGTCTCCATGCTCCAACACACCTGAT
>JAOEGT010125453.1:0-11640 GCA_025447795.1 Speoplatyrhinus poulsoni
GAGAGAGAGGGAGGGAGAGAGAGAGGGGGAGGGAGAGAGAGAGAAGGAAAAGATTACTTACAGAAGGAGAAATCAGAGGAGAAAGTCCGGGGACGCTGAAACCTGCTCACACAGATGCAGACACACACACACACACACACACACACACACACAGAGAGAGAGAGAATAGTGACTGAAAATAGGAAGGAAACAGATTTGGAAGATTTAGCGGACGAACACGCACGCACACACACACAAGAGGACAAACTGATTGGTACTTTGTGCAGGCAGACAGACAGGCAGGCAGTCAGACAGACAGACAGACAGGCATGCATCTCCTGATTCTTGCTTGTGGTCTTTCCTTTTCTTGAAGGACAGCAGTAACCAAGGTGTTAGATTGACAGATGGATGGACACACACACACACACACACACACACACACACATAGACTCACACCGTTGCCTGGGCGACTTCAGGGTGGTGTATATTTGAGTTGATCAACCGAGCTGAGTTTGGATCCCGTCTGCATCACCAGGGAATACTGTTCATTTGACTCAATTGATTTTGCACTTTGGATTGTAGCAGCTGGGAACAGTTTGGTTTGAGGACGTCCGCCTCATTAAGGTCCTGGGCCATCCGACCTTCTGAATGCGGAGCTGCTGAGAACCTATGGTATGTTTCTACATTCACAACACCTGACTCCTTCTGGACACACTTTCAGCCGCTCGGCGTAGAGTTGACCTGCAGTCCTCCACAACAGAGAGCTCCCCGTACAGATGAATGGAGCAGACCACAGCTGGGAAACTCTCCACACTGTGACAGTGTAGAGTTGCTTTGTATTTTGTATCTTAATATGCTACATTAGTCAACATTCTATTAAAAGACATAATTTTCTTTGTTTTTATAAACAAACATGTTTCCCACACATCATGAGAATAAAGGGATTATTTTTCTATTATCTGGATATTCACAATACAAAATGCAACTATTTTCAAAACTCAGGAACTATACATTTTTTTTGACGTTAGAAACATTTTCAGAAGTAAGGAATTACTTTTCTTCACGGTACTCTTCCCCGTCAGCCAATCGATACTTCTAGTGTTGTTCTCTCTGAAAAGAGGGTTCTGTTTTATTGTGTTTTAAAGGTCAGAGACAGCTTGTATTAACACAACCACATTCACGCACACACACACAATCCCTGTTGTGTACGCGCGTGTGCGTGTGTGTGTGTGTGTGTGTGTGTGTGTGTGTGTGTGTGCGTGTGTGTGCGCGTGTGTGTGTGTGTGTGTGTGTGTGTGTGTGTGCTCATGTGTGTTAGCAAGCTAATCTCTTGCTCTGTGAGAGTGTATATTTGTGTGTCTGTGTCTGTGTTTGTGTTAATGAGTGTGTGTTTGTGCTAGTGCTAATGTGTGTGTGCGCGTGTGTGTGTGTGCATGTGTGTGTGTGTGTGTGTAACAGCAGGTCGACCCTCCTTGGTCATGAAGAAGGAGTCAAGATGGCCGCCAGGGCAGTGAGCCTTCAACCATAGTGTCGTCCCCCCCCCCCGGCGAGGCCACCAGCAGGAGCAGGAGCACCAGGAGGAGCAGGAGGAGCAGCAGGAGGAGCAGAGCATGTCTGTGGGCCTGGGGGGGCGTGGCTTGCTGCGGTGGGCGGGGCGCCGTGTGCGCGCCCTGCGGGGGGCCGTGCTGCTGGTGGGCCTCCTGGGGGGGGCCTCCTGGATGGTCAGCCTGCTGCTGCACACACACCTGCTGCTGCCGGACACCTGCACAGAGGACCACAGCAGGGGGCTGCTGCACGCCCTGGTGAGGGGGGGCTACTCTCAGGGGTGGAGATAGACAGGCAGACAGGCAGGCAGGCAGGCAGACAGACAGATAGACAGGCAGACAGACAGACATGCACACAGACACACACACACATTTATGTGTGTGTGTGTGCTTCCACAGATCTGTTGTTCATTTGTTCATAATGGGTCCATGAATGAATGTGAGAGAGCAACATGCTTCTGTCCAGACGTGTTCTGACAGGAGCAGCAGCTCTGTAACATGGCCTGTATCTGCTGCCTTGCTTCACTCCTGCTGGTTATAGCAGGAGGAGATGCTGATTAGACGTTATACATGGTGTTATTATGTATATTGAGGTAGTACTGCATACATGGTGTTATTATGTATATTGAGGTAGTACTGCATACATGGTGTTATTATGTATATTGAGGTAGTACTGCAGACATGGTGTTATTATGTATACTGAGGTATACATGGTGTTATTATATATACTGAGGTAGTACTGTATACATAGTGTTATTATGTATACTGAGGTAGTACTGTATACATGGTGTTATTATGTATACTGAGGTATACATGGTGTTATTATATATACTGAGGTAGTACTGTATACATAGTGTTATTATGTATACTGAGGTAGTACTATATACATGGTGTTATTATGTATACTGAGGTATACATAGTGTTATTATGTATTCTGAGGTAGTACTGTATACATGGTGTTATTATGTATACTGAGGTATAGATGGTGTTATGTATACTGAGGTATACATAGTGTTATTATGTATTCTGAGGTAGTACTGCATACATGGTGTTATTATGTATACTGAGGTATAGATGGTGTTATTATGTATACTGAGGTATACATAGTGTTATTATGTATTCTGAGGTAGTACTGTATACATGGTAGTATTTATACTACAGTAGTACTGTAGACATGGCAGTATTTATACTGCAGTAGTACTGTAGACAGTGGTAGTATTTATACTGCAGTAGTACTGTATACATGGTAGTATTTATACTACAATAGTACTGTAGACAGTGGTGGTATTTATATATGTAGTGTATACATTGTAGTATTTACATATGTAATGTATACATGGTAGTATTTATACTGCAGTAGTACTGCAGACAGTGGTAGTATTTATACTGCAGTAGCACTGTAGACAGTGGTAGTATTTCAATATGTAATGTATACATGGTAGTATTTATACTGCAGAAGTACTATTACAGCAGTAGTATTTATACTGCAGTAGTAAATGTAGACAGTGGTATTTCCATATGTTACATATACATAGTTTGTGTAGTCAGAATGTATACAGAAAATGATTAGTGTTTTGTCTACAGATCAGAGTAGACAGTATTTCAACAGCACTTCAATATTGTCAGTGGGTTACACTAGTGTAAAATAACTTCTACCAGTCACAACATGAGCTGTGAATAGGTCTATGACATCATGAGTCAAGGATGAAAATAGTTTTGTGGGAACCTTCTGATGAAAGGAGATGTTAACTCACTCACATAACTGTTAAAAGAATGAAAGTGTTTCCCTGATTTAAACATTTTAAGTGTAACTACAATGTTTCACCAGAATAGAATTGGCTCATTCTAATTCTTTATAGTATTTTGTTTAGCTAGACATTCTCCGTCTGTATTATGAGTCTTTGCTGCAGGGACAAATAAAAACACACCTGTAACAGCTCCTTAACAAAATAATGCCGCCACACGCCAGTCATTAGGGCAGGTACATGCCGCTAGTGGCTAGGGCAGGTTAATACAGAGAGTTCATTAACAGGGTCCAAGGTAGGGAATGGTTTTTATTATTTTAATGGCTTTTACCTACTTCTCTGTTGTTTCTTATTTCTTTTTGTTTCATTTCGTTTGTCCCCTTAATCTTTTGTTGTTCAAATGTTCTTAACTGTAAAGCACGTTGAGTTGCACATTGTGTATGAAAGGTGCTATAAACATAAAGTTTATGATTATTATTATTATTATTATTAGAAACCAGGCACAGAACTGGTTAAAAGTGTCTCCTTTAAGGAGACCATGTTCTCATAAGCAGGGTAACATCAACAGTTATATTTAAGTATCATTCTTGTCTTTCTGGTATGTGAGGAGCTTCGTTTACAAACGTTAATGTTACCACGACAGCAGATGAACCACAGAGCATATTATATATACTGTCTATGGTTTTATGATTGGACCTAGGCATATTGCTCTGTATAGCCTTGTTAATTCATGGCGTGTGTATTATTGTTTGTATTATTATTAGTAGTAGGTATTATCTAGACAGACAGGCAGACAGACAGACAGACAGACAGACAGACAGTGTGGCGGGGGGGGGGGGTGATTCGTCGTGACTCAAATGGTTCTCTGTTCTAGCTGACACTTCTGGCATGTTGTCAGGCTGGCATTAGCCCCTGGCTCATAGCCACTTCAAGATATGCACGCTGCTATAGCAGACCTATTATTTATTAGGTGTTGGCTTGTTTTGTCACAGTGCCTGATAGTGGCACAATTATGCTAAAGAATTTATGTTTTAAATGCTACAATTAACTACAATTTCAAGAATATAATTGTATAATTCTGTTCATAATCATTTTCCATATATATGTCTGGTTTATTTTATGATGTGCTTTATGTGAGGCACTTGGACAAGAGGATAATTGTTAAAACTCAGTATATTGTTCTCGACAGAAATTACAGAGCGAGCATTCCTAAAGCTTAAGGAATATCGTCCACAAATCTGTCAACTATTACATTTTCATGACATAAGCTGATGGGTAGAAAACACATCAGTCAGTAACAGCATATAACATTTAAATGCAATAGGTTTTTATTTCTGAAACACATCTTTGCGGGAAAAACCAGGGGATTCCCAGATACACAGACGTGAATATTCAATGTTGGACCAGTTACCGTGGGAACACTGAGGTTGGACCTTGTAGAGGTGTTGTGCAGGACCATCTAGCAGAGTACAGAAGCATCTCAGCACTGGCTCGGCCAGGGCTCTACTGAAAACGTCTGGAGCTGGCTGAGCCAGGCAGCGGAGAAGATGGATCATATCTGACAGCAGATGAATGTTGTGTGAAGCGTCTGTGTGTAGTGGGAGTAATGGGATGGATTCCCATCCAAACTGCCGGCCCAAGTGTCCGTGAGAGGCTAGAAGTGGAAAATATTCCCTCCATTGGTTTTGGCTGCTAAGCAGACTAGTTTGGTTGGGAGAATGTTTCACATACAATATTGTGGGTTTAAGTGAAGCAAGTATTCAGAAAGTAAATAAATGTTTTAAATAGGATGACGCTCATTCATTATTAATGGCCTCTCTTTTGAAGTCAACATGAAATAATCATTTGGGCAGTATAATGCTCTCTCTCTCTCTCCTTTGTCCCCTGCCTTGCTCGCCCTCTGCCGTAAACCACCACATCACATCTGTTCTTCAACACAGCCTCCGTAACACACACACACACACACACACATTACACACATGCACGCACTATACACATACTCACACACGTGCATGCATACACACATGGATTCACACACGCACACACACGCACACACACACACACACACACACACGTGCGCACACACAAAATGCGCATACAAACAAATCTGCTGCCAGACTAGCAGTGGTTTGAGGGTTTGTGACTTTTGGGCGGTTGCCGCGGGTAACCAGCCTAGAGACGAGGTTTCCATACCCATAATGCACTGTGGTTTGGCGAATGGACGGTCATGCCACCCAGTCAAAGGTTAAAGGTCACGTGCACACACATTTCTAGATACCTCGGACACCTTTTGAAACTATTCACACTGTTCTCCTAACAAACTTTCAGTTTGGCTCAGCAGTTCATTTCACTAGAACAAAACAAACCAAATGTCTCAAATCAACTTTTCTTACATACTATCACATTACCACCCAATAAGCACATTGTGTCACTTGTTATACTATTCTTTAAACGACACTAACCACAGGTAGAATTACAGTGTTTTTGTTTGTTTATTTGCAATACAAGAATGACACCTCTCTACTGTTTATACATCGCAGTATGCTACTGGAATGAATCAGACATTATTACAAATGCTCCACTATGTTTCAGAGTACATTGTTTTTCCCCATATACTATGTTTTGCCCTTGACTACAATACTGTAATTCCAGAATACAATACTTTACTGTATTCACAATCTTACTGTAAGGCAGCATGTTTACATTACAGTACACATTACAGTCCCTTTGTATAGAAGGCAATGAAACACCTGCTGTTCTGGTACAATGGGAATCAGCTTCTAGTTGGTCTAATTGTTCTAAATAGTATTTACTGTACTTTTTTAGATCTGGAATATAGATCTTGATATGTGGTATTACAGTGGAAACACTGCAAATGGCGTTATCTTTTATTATGTTAGCTTTTGGACTTACATGAAACAGTTTAGAAAAGACTAAATATGCATATTTGCCTGTAGGAACATAGATTTTTGGTGGGGGTTGTGTCTGAATGAGAAAGGAATCCATGAAATGATGTAGTCATTGAATGCATTTTGTGCCAAAGCAATGAAAGATAATCCACAGTTTAGCCCACATTTACTGCTGTTGTGCTGTGTGATAGTAAAAGAATAATAATACAGAAAGTAAGAATAATAGCTTCTGTTTTGGGGTGCTGTGGAGCAAAATTAACATTTTAATAACAAGATTTTATATAACAATCAATTGTCACAGATAATTGTTAGTATTATATGAGGAACTTGAGAGAGCTGCAGTATTAAACTAGAGAGTCTTGGGTTCAAATCCCAGAGGAAACCAGGAAGCTTTCTCAAGAAGAAAACATCTGGAGGCAGCTGGTGTCTAAATGTGTTAACCAGGAATTCACCATGTTTCCTGAGAGAGAGAGAGAGAGAGGGGGGGGGGAGAGAGAGAGGGGGAGAGAGAAACCTAAAACTTTTGATACTTTATATAATAATATATATACTTAATGTAATACATTTGTAATTATCTCCCTATTCATTCTCTTTTATTTTATTACCATCTCAGCTTTCAAAAGCATGTATGTAGTGAAAAGTTAATTTGCTGTAATGTGTTTTAACTCCTTGTCTGGGTAAAGGGTCTCCTCTGGGGTAGGGCGCTGGGCATCCTGCGTTATCTGGGCAGATCTGTGGCGGTACCCTGGCAGCATACGGGGGTTCAGGGGTCAGAGGTCAGGCTGGCTTTGACCCAGTAGAACAGGAAGTTGGTTCACAGCCTGCAGCACTGAGAACGTGCACACACACACATGCGCCCACGCACGCACCCTCATGCACGTACACACACACACACACACACACATGCACATACGTGTGTGTGTGTGTGTGTGTGTGTGTTCCAGAAGTCTCTCATTGTTCCTCAGGTCTGCTGAGCCTGTGAACAATGGCAGCGCTTTATGTTTACTGCAAAGGACTCTGGGAAATCTGCTCTGTGCTGCTTTACATGTGACCTCTTGTCAGAGGTGATGGGTGGCTTGGGGGGTTATATGGGTGTGTGTGTGTGTGCATGATACAATAGATCTAGCTACATGTTCCGGCAAGCATAATCTTCAGGGACATGCTGTGTGTGTGTGTGTGTGTGTGTGTGTGTGTGTGTGTGTGTGTGTGTGTGTGTGTGTGTGTGTGCTAGCGCTATTTCAGCCTTTGACATTCCACTGTTTGTCCAGTGTTCCCAGTCTGCCAGTGTTCCCAGCGCCTTAGTTTGGGCTATGAACCAAGCTAGAAGACATTGTTGTGTGTTGAAGAGTGTCTGCCACGGCTGCCAAATGCTGCGGTACATTTCTCTAGGTTTTTTTGGTTTAATTACCGGTAAAATGCCTGGTGCTTTTAATTCCTGAGAAACGTTTTTCCAGCTCGGGACGTTGGGACAATAGTTGTGTAACTAAATCCAAAGTGCTTTGACCCTGAGTTCAACCCACTCGCTTTATGTCGGAGATGCCGGTCACGCTCCGCTGCTCTGGCCTTTAGGCTCAGTCTGCGCAGGAATGTCATCAGGCAGGTCCTTCTGAGGCCCGGGCTGCACAGGAATGCCAGGCTGAAGGCGGGCATTAGCGGATACACAAAGGCAGGCTGACGGTGACCAGTACTTCTGCGAGAGCGCTCCGCTATGGCCACTGGCCTGAGGGCATGGTGGTGTGGAGCAAGCTAGCATTAGCACAGCCAAGCTAGCGTTAGCACGGGCCAAACTAGCGTTAGCACGGGCCAAACTAGCGTTAGTACGGGCCACGCTGCTCAGCTCTGCTCTGCAGACGCTGACGATTAGTGGTGACCAACGTGCCTGACAGACACTCTAATTGAATCCATGTTGCTGCTTTGGAAATCAGATTGAACTGGAGTGCATTAAGCTTCCCACACACACACACTCACACAAGGAGCCAACATAAACACGTGCATTAACACTAATACAAACACACACATGCAAACACTGGCTAATGGGGCCAGCACAAACACACGTGCATGTAGCTACACACTGGAGCAGGCGATGTTAGCATGTGCACAAACAGCTTCATAATGTAGCATCAACACATTATCAAGTGACATCCAGAGACATAAATCATCTTAAAGAAATATTTGGATGTGAAAATTGGCATTTTCAACACACGCTCATTGTACACACACACACACACGCATGCACGCGCACACACACGCACATTGTGTGAGGGGCTTAGCGCCAGTTCTGGCAGGATGACGCAGGTCTCTGAGTCTTGTGTGGTTTCAACTGGGCAGCTTCTAGCAGTACACACACACACCGGGTGCAGGTGGGGTGAGGTGGTGCTGACAGTGATCGAATGTATTGTGAGCTAATTATCTCCTTGCTGTCTGCTAGCTTACCGTTCTCTGTGCGTGCTGAAACAATAATCTGGTGTTGTTACAAAAGCCCTGACTCCGTAAATAGGAACACAAACAAAGTGGTGCAGACCGCACACAACAACACTGCCCTAGACAATGTGTGTCCAATGTGGGGGCGGAGCTTCTGAGAGGGCAGCCTATGGCGTTGAAGGGAGCTTTGTTGTTGTGAGCGGTGCTCGCCACGTTGTTTGTGATCCTATTGACAGAGCAAACACATCCAGCGTGGCTGGTCACCAGCAAAAGGTATGTTTTGCATTCTAGCATACCAGCTAGACCAGCACTACCCCAGAACTAACCAGTATGACCCAGTCTGGACCAGCACTAACCAGTATGACCCAGCCTGGACCAGCATGGAATTCATGCTGGTTTATGATGGATTTTTAGCAGGGTAGAAGTCTTTTTCTTAACACTCACAGATAACGGTAAGCTAGCGAAATGAGGAGATATTTGGTGAATTTGACAAAAAGTGTATTAGCTTACATTTAGCTTGCAGCAGCTGAGGTTAAGTGCCAGCCCCCCCCCCTTCCCCAGTGTGCAGGGTACACCGAGGGCCGTCTCACGGGGGACCTGTGTGAGGACCTGTGTGTGGGCGGACACCTGCAGTACACGCAGTGTCTCTACTACGACAACGGCAAAAGGGTGATGGAAGCCCGCTGGAGGGACCGGCGCATCATCCTCAAATCCAAGCTGGAGAACTTCTCCTCCTATGAGCCTCTGGGACTACTGGACTACCAGGTGTGTGTGTGTGCGTGCATGTGATAACAGAGATGCACAATAGCAGGCTCATGCCTGTTATTCATCTGTTAGCGTGTGGCCGTGTGAAGGCTAAACTAGCAGCAAGACAACTAACCCTGACTGCCCCTGGTGGTCAGATGGTGCCTTGCACGGCAGATATCACCATCGGTGTGTGAATGTGTGTGTGAATGGTGGAATGTGAGGCTGCACTGTACTTGTACTGTGTAGAAGTACATCTGAATGTCAATCTGTCAATCAACGGTATCTTTAGCTCCCGTTGGTAGTCGCCTCAATTGCATCACTTTGAGGTGAGATTAGTTGAACTCGGTACCCGCCCACTTATAGTTGCAGACTGTTAATTCGCCTGTCGCTGAATCGCATTGACTTTCAATTGTCTCTTGTCGCTAAATCGCTACTATTCGCTTGAAGTGTGTCTGGGGCTTAAGGTCTTTGATTACGCTCAGAGACATTATATAAGACTATAAGGTCTTTGATTTGCTTCCTACCATATATTCTTATATGCCATTGGAACTATTTCAAAATGATATTTTCTCAATTTAGCTAGTTTGATCTTATCTTCACTAGATGATTTTGTCTGACAGGTATGTCTCCATGCTCGCTCACTGCAGTCACTAGTGAATATATTAAGCTAGCTACTGTTGCAGCTAAATGGTTCATTGTGACCTGCATGAATTGATTGGTTCATGACAGATTGACGTGATGTGTCACAATCATAATAGAGGTTTTATTGGCCAAACGCTAAAGTGGGTAATGGACACATCTTTATTTTATTGCTGCAAATAGTTGCCATAGACAGATATGCACTTTTCAAAACAAAACAATAAAACTAAACCAAAAAAAAGTATATATATATATATATATATACTGTATATATATATATATACTTTTTTTAACATGTATAACTAATTATTTCGCGGACCCCCAAGCAATAGGCTGCGGACCCCACTTTGAGAACCACTGCTGTACAAGGTCGGAAGTGCTGTATAAACGCAGTCCATTTACTATTTACTACTTTAGCATACTAAATTTAGCATTTAGCATACTAGAGGCTAAGCTTTCCTGCTAAAATAGCTTGGTAAACTAGCATGCTAAACTAGCTAGCCTGATAAGCTTGCATTAGCTATCATGTTATTCTTGCATGCTAAGATAGCTAGCATTCTAACACACTAGCATACTAGCTAGCTACCTCTCTAACTAGCATGCTAAACTAGTATTGGTAAAGTAGCATGCTAAGCTTGCCTGTGTGTCCCCCAGGAGGCAGCGGAGGACCTGACCCCGATGGATGTGGTTTTCTACGCTACGCTGGAGGTGAGGGGGGGGGGGCGGGGCCAGAGGGCTTTCAATCATGACGGGTCAGGACACACACACACACACACACAGGCACACACACAGGCACACGCCCGGTCTCACCCCAGCCTCTCTGTCTCTCTGACGGGAGGTGCGTAACTCCCTGGGGCTGGCCGAGGAGGAGGAAGGGGAGGGTGACGCAGCTGGATGGAATGGCTCCCTGGCCCGGCTGTGGCGCCCCCTGCTGGACAGGAAGAAGACATACAGCCGGGCGGAGCTGGCATCGCTGTGGTCTCTGCTGCAGCAGGAGGAGTACGCCTTCCTCAGGTACCTGCAGTGCCCCCACTGGCCCGGGGGACACATTACACTCTCTTGTTTAAGGTGAGGGGTAGTGATCATGTTAGAGGAGGGGTAGAGGCCAGTGCTGTTGAGGGGGTAGTGACCATGTTAGAGGTGCTGTGCCCGCAGGGTGCTGCAGGACCTCAGCCCCCATGTGGTCAGGGTTCTGGGGTCCTGTGGCCACTTCTATGCTGTGGAGTACCTGTCAGCAGGACACGCCTGGGACCAGAACCTGTTCTCCCTAGAGGGGGTGTCCCCTCCCCCGGGCCCCCCTCCCCGCTGGGCACCCCGCCACATGGTGCATCGCATCGCCCTCAGCTTCCTGGACCTGGCCCGGCACTTTGAGCACGACTTCAGCCACCGGCTGCACCTGTGTGACGTAAAGCCGGAGAACTTTGCCATCAGGAGCGACCTGACGGTGAGCACTCACTCTGCCCTCTGGTGGCACTGCCTCACCTGTGGTCCCAGCCTCTCCCCCCATCAGCACCACGTCACCTAGGAGACCATCTCTAGTCTCAGCCTCTTCACCAGCACTACGTCACATAAGAGACGATCTCTAGTCTCAGCCTCTTCATCAGCACCACGTCACATAAGAGACTGTCTCTAGTCTCAGCCTCTTCATCAGCACTA
>JAOEGT010125464.1:0-11639 GCA_025447795.1 Speoplatyrhinus poulsoni
ACAATACAGTTGTCTCTACAATACAGCTGTCCCTATCTCTACAATACAGTTGTCCCTGTCTCTACAATACAGCTGTCTCTACAATACAGTTGTCTCTGCCTCTACAATACAACTGTCTATACAATACAGCTGTCCCTATCTCTACAATACAGTTGTCTCTACAATACAGCTGTCCCTATCTCTACAATACAGCTGTCACTGTCTCTACAATACAGCTGTCCCTGTCTCTACAATACATCTGTTTCTACAATACAGTTGTCCCTGTCTTGCAATACAGCTGTCCCTGTCTCTACAATACATCTGTTTCTACAATACAGTTGTCCCTGTCTATACAATACAGCTGTCCCTGTCTCTACAATACATCTGTTTCTACAATACAGTTGTCCCTGTCTATATAATACAGCTGTCCCTGTCTCTACAATACATCTGTTTCTACAATACAGTTGTCTCTACAATACAGCTGTCCCTATCTCTACAATACAGCTGTCCCTGTCTCTACAATACATCTGTCTCTACAATACATCTGTCTCTACAATACAGTTGTCCCTGTCTCTACAATACATCTGTCCCTACAATACAGCTGTCTCTGTATGCTTGCTAACAATATCCCTCCGCCCGTCCGCAGCGAAACACGTTATGAAACAAAGCGTACTACGGCTTTGTTGATATGAGCGTTTTTTTCGCCACTTGATTATATTCCTATTTGCGAAGCGGCTGTGTAAAGTATCAGATTATATTTTCAGCACGCACAGGAGATATTTGGTGTATTTGACAAAATGTGTATTAGCTTACATTTAGCTTGCAATAGCTGAATATACCTCTAATTAGCCTACTGTTGTCCAATGCTATAGGCCTATTCCTCTTATCTAATTGTGCCTTCACTCTTCCCACACTCACTTTCCTGTTCCCCCGATTATCATTTATTTTCCCTTTCCCCTTTTCCCCTCTCTCCACCTCTCTCCCCCTCTCTCCCCCACTCTGCACCTCTCTCTGATAGGATGGTCTGGGCTGCTCAGCCCATCCACAGCACATGGAAACATGTTTTGACTACATACCTTACATAGACGGAAACAGTGTGAAACTGTCTGCGGCCTATAATAGTACAGTGTGTGTGTGTGTGTGTCATAGGGAATGCATTATGGGGTCCACTTTACAAGCAGCTGGTCACTAGCTGGTATCGTGTAATTGCGTCATCATGCTGCTTGCTCGCTCCGTGTGCAGGAGAGAGAGAGAGAGAGAGAGAGAGAGAAAGAGAGAGAGAGAGAGAGAGAGAGAGAGAGCTGACGCAGGTCTCCTGGCCGCGCCCACTAAACTCTGGACTTGACAGGTATCACCGTGTGACAGCCTGGAGGAGCGGAGTTGTGCAAGATTATGTGAGCGCACTTGTTTTTGTTCCTGCGTATTGAGCTGTTTCGCCACGTTTCACACTGTGATCAGCAGTCCATGTCAGCTGGAGCCAGACTGCTTGACGAGTGTAAGCATTCAACTTTAGCACATTGTGACTGTATATGTGGCGGAGTGGTTAAAGTGCGGATTCAAAGATCAATCGAATCACCAATAGTTTGGTCATATTTTAGATTATCTGTACACGGGCTTCCTAAATGATGACAATATGCATGTTGTTTCACTGAGCTTACACAAGTTCGACGGTTGGCCTTGAACGCTTGTTTCGGCTGTGTGCGGTGAGACACACAGGCCAAGGTAACTGTCATGTTGCATTTCATCTTCCAGTGTTGTCTTGTCGCTTCCAAGTTAGCCTGGAGGTGAGGTGGGTACCACAGCTTAAACCCCAAGTGGTATAAAGATGCATCAATCATGGCATATTCCTGGGTACACACATTGCCATGAGCGATAATGAAGACCTGTCTCTCTGTTCTCACTCATCCCTTCTGCAAATCATGGAGCACATATTAGGTATACCGTTTTTGGCCTGCAGCCGTCTTGCAGAGACTATACTAGCAAAAGTCTGACCACGCCCAACATACCCATGTTAACATAACAGTTAAAGAATTTGCTAAAGGCGAATTCTAGATACGCATATCTGAAGCCAAGTACGTCACTAGAGAGGAAAAGTTTTGCTCGGAAAAAGATTAGGAAAATTTTCTTGATTGTGTTGATCTGTTCTGGAATGGTTATTTTCAAAGAGACACAACGATGGCTTTATGTTGTCCTATATTTGTCATTGTTTTTACCCTTGGAGGATTCAGTTCTAACGCTAGGACACAAGGAATTATTTCAATTCAATCCATGTGATCAATATTTTACAAAGGAGTATATGTTTAATAATGCATTTGTTTTTTGTTTTTTTTTATAAATAACTTCCCTTTCTGGTTGTAAACAAATAAAACAACCCTGAAATTAACATCAGATGGTTGGTGGGTGGTAAAGAATTATATATCCATAAATGGCAATGCACTTAAAGTTACAAATTTTAACTTTCCAGTTTACCTATAAGCCACTTAGCACAGGGAAAATGTTAAGTGATCACTTTAAAACCAGTGCGCGTCTGCATGCACATCCTACGGGGTTAGTGGGTGCATGTAGCCTCCATCTGCGTATTCTCTCCGCCATGCCCACGTCTGCTGCCGTAGGTGTCACTACCTGTGCTCCGCTTGGTGTTTATTCTGTTATTTATAATTCTAATTCAGTTTCTCAGACATGTATTAATAAGCCACATGTAGGCCAAGCACAACAGTGACGTATGAAGGCAGTTTTGCTGTTATCGGTCTGGAACCCTTCCATGCCAAAGTGCTCGCTGTTCATGTAGTAAACAATTTGGTCAATCAGATCAAGTGTTCACCAAGATGATGACATCGGCATATGCCATACTGTACATTATGGTTTCCACCAGGCCTTATAGATGATTTTAAACAGATTGGGCGAGGTAAAGAAAAGTGGAAAGTGTATTAAAAATGTTTTAGCACAGCCTTTATTACATAAACTTAATTGAGGGGTTCCAAATTGATACTTTCATCAAGATCAATATTAGCCCGTATATGGATGTGGATCTTTTGTAGTTCGTAGTTGAGGGTCAGTAAGGAAATACCACATCGAGCTGTATTCACATCTGGCTCCTGCAAGACTACAGAATGTGTAATCTCTGTCACCTAATAAAATTATGTTTTATATTTTATTAGCAGTGTGGGTGTACAAGCACATTTGCAAAACGCAATTTGAAAAAGTCACATCAACATAAATTACAACATGCATTACTGCAGAAATATTTCAAATGTAGATTTTTCTGTGTTTATGCAGGCACTTCTAGGGGCATACTGGTTGTACTATATTGTAGTTTTACACAATACAAGCTCGTATACATCTATTTGCCTCACAATTATACAGAGAAGACTATATTGTGTGCAATAAAGAACTGTTCTGTTTCCTCATACAGTATGAAATAAGGATTTCAAGTTAAACTACTATTAACAATGACTGTATAAATATAATAATATATGTATAATTTCACTGCTGTAGACATTACATTGAGTGTATAATGTATATCATAGTCTTGATCATATTTGTTAAATCGTAAATGAAAATGGATCATCATCAACCACTCCCAAGATATTTCGTTTGAATCTCAATGTGCTTCAACATGTCTATTTAATCTTCTCCTATAGGCAATGCTTGTACAGTAGGAAAATATGTGCTGCTGTGCCAAATATATATTTGTGTGACTTGGCAGATATCTATTTAAAGAGCACCATATTCATTCCCCATGTGCTGAGCTCTAACTTTAAACGAGATGCCACATATAGGCACAGTTTCCAAGCCAAAAGCCAAGGAACCATACGTCATTCATTGTGTCTTCGGTGTGTTTAGTCTTCAGTTCAATACATTTACAATGTTTTGTTTAAGAATAAAGTAGAATAAATTGGATTGTCTATCTTTAAAAATAAATAGAGACAAAAATATTTTTTTTGAAAACATATTTTCCTTTACATTTTGAATATATATTTTCCTTTACATTTAAGTGATATACATAAGATATACCTTTGTTTTGTAAATGTTTGGGATTCAATATAGACTACTATATATATATATAAACTAATTTATTTAATGCAATGGGTAGAATTTTTCATAAAATAATGTTACCATTTTCACAATTAAAGTCTGTTTCTTATCTTTACATTGGTCCCACCGTTGGAAAATCGTAGGATGGTACATTCCAAATGGAAAACCACGTTACTGCCGCCTACTGGTTGCTAGTTTGGTGAAGCAGGTATCCATGGATACCATTGATGATATGATTGGATTATTTGACAAGGCAAGTAAATCCAATGATCTTGATGAAGCAAAAACATAATTATAATTAAAAATAGGTCATAGGAAAGAAAGTAATAAATTTTTAATATACCAAATGTGTAATCAATTTACAGAATAATTTAAATAATAACCATTAACTTATTTATTTTGCTAAACTGACTGTAGACTTATGATTACATTTATATGCAATTAAGAATTTTGTTAACATTAATATTTTAATATTGTTAAATATTAACATATTAATGTTAATGTAATACAGGAATATAGTATGGATACAGTAATACAGAATGGATGGATGGATTAATGTTTTAATATTGTTCTATTAATACTATAATTTTGACACTACATTTCAAGATGCATAGTTTAGAACCAATAGTCATACGCTATTCATACGGTCAATGGAGTGATTTTATATCGCACATAATTCACTATTTACTGCTATTACAGATCACAATCATTTTTTTTAGTTTTTTTTGTAACTGGTCTAAGATACAATTTTAACCTGACTCCACGGTGTGCTCCTCTATAGTGCCCACTAGATGGAGCTCGAGACCATACTACAATAATTACTAGTGCAATTCTTATTTTTCACAATATTAATTGGAATCAGATGGAGGAATATGTATTTAACAGAACATGTCACAAAGATACTGTAGATCCTTGATCATGAACAATTTTACTGTGTGACATTTTGTTAATAAAATCTCATCAATGCAACTTTGGACATAAAAAAAAATATATGCTAAACTGTGTCGCATTGTGTAAAACATTTACCTGTGCTGCGTACAGCCAAACAAATTAGGTTAATTATTGTTTTTGTAATAATTTATCCCAAATTATTTCTATTTTACTGTCATGTCATGTGAGAAACTGCAGTTTTTACAGTCATCCTAAATTAATGGGTTTCTTATAATCTAATTAAAACATCTAAATAGATTTTCTAGCTGCCTAACAATTAAATTAGTATTCAGCTACCCGGCAAATCAAATGCTACAATTACATTTTCTTTACTGACACACATCAATGCTGCACTCTTAGGTCACTCTTTCTACAGCGTATTTTACTGGCTCTATAAAGGTTAAAACATTGATAAAGAATACATGTACCAAACAAAGTGATGGAGAAGTTAGCCACTTTGCTAATTCCATATCAATCAAAATAAATGTCATTAGACTCTGATCATTTAGCCTGACCACTGACTAGCAATTTAATAAGCAAAGCTTCAAAGGGCAATCCAATCCTCATTGTTTAATTGAGATGTGGCCAATGAAATCAGGTATAGCAAGGAAAGACTGTCTCCTGATTCAGAATTGTATCACATTTGGCTAAATGTCAACAGTAACTGTCATTTTGCATTGTCCTTTGCATGAAGAGAAAGCCTACAAATAATTGTTAATCAAAAACAAACAACATCTTTACATGATTTGATAAGATTAAAAAAAGGTTATGATCGGAGGACAAACTGCAGTTCAAATACAAGTGCGTTGGCTAATACTGGTGCTTGTAACCTGCATGTAAAATGTAGAAAATACATTATCAGACCTGAACATACCTGGTCAAAACTGGGACCAGGACACATAATTCAGAGGCATCTGTCAATATTATATCTGACTGACTGCTACAAATCTTAGTTAATTAATATAGTTTAATGTACAATGTGATGCATTTCATTGAATATATAATTTAATATTCTTGTTGACCCACCTATTGCATCCTAACTGCCCTAGAAGGGTGGATTCCGCCCTCTGTGGTCCCTTTCCAATTTGGTTTTGGTTTTTGGTTTTTATGTAAGGGTGTCCTTGCCTGGGGAAAAGAGCAGGTTACGGGGGTTGTTTGTTTCCATGTGAAAATTGGGGTTATCTAGCCCTTCGAGGCTTAAGGGCTATATACATAAAAATGTCATGACTTGACTAGTAGACTCAGCTGAACAATTCCTGGGTTCAATCCCAACATGCCCAGGTGCCTAACTCACATGCTCCTTAATACTTGAACGGTGTGAACTGTGGCTTTGGATAAAAGCAAAATGGTTTGTTTATCTTTGTGCATGTCTTTCTGTGTTTATGTGCGCTGCCATGTTGCAGCTGTCAGAAGAGATAAAGATCATATAGGGGAATAATTGGACTGTGTGACGCACAACACACACACACGCACATACATTGTGTGATGGCTGTAGGGGCTAGGCTATGTTGAGGTCTGTCTGAAGGCATCAATCAGCTCACAAGGGGGTTGTTAATACCACTGTTAAAAAGCTCTATATGCTGTGGCATGATACTAAGTTATGCGTTATTTACGTCCTGCACATGCGATACTGTATAGTGGTATATTCACCTTATTTAAGAATGCAGAATTAAAACGAAACGTTAACGTTCCATTTTGTGAGGGACTTCCGGCGAGGCGGCCATTCCTAACTGTACCGGTATTCATTCGTTCATTAATTTATTCATATCTATCATATTTGATTTATTTCAGCATATACCTACATTTATTCTAACTCAAGATGTCGTGGGAGCATGTCGTGACACTCATCTGTCAAACACGAACAGTAAATCTGTCCCTCATCCGAGGACTATTTACGAGCGGGAGGACAATATGTTTAGGTCTGTGGTTAAAACACTCTTGCTCCATAAAAACCTTTAGCTTCTGCCAGTTATTGTGACATCCCCTAACGGAGCACAAAATTCCAGTCTTTCGCGTATCCGATGTCGATGTCGATTACTATATCCGAGAACGACCGGAAGTCCCACACATAAAACCGTTAAAATAGTCTACCCATACTTGCATTCGAAAATAATACAGTAAGCTAAAGTTAAAGGTGTAGTCACCTAACTTTGGACATGCATATTTATGCTGAGAATATAATATGACCCGAGCATTTATCTGTTGACTGTCTCTGCTAATCGCATGTTCTGTTTTTGCTATATTCCAGAACCACACACATGCATACAAACAACCCATACATCCTTACTAATGTATAAGGCATTTGGAGTTCAATAAAGAGTGAAAAGTTAAGAAGTGGCAGACATCTGTTTATTCCGATTCTGGAAACATTCTCTACATTCTGGTGATTCAACATATCCCAAACCAGCGCGGAAGTAGTTTTGAACGTATAGTTATTATAACCACAGACCTCCCATCAAAACATCACAACACAACAGAATTAAATAGACTTCCAACTTATTCATATTCATTCAGATTCTGGTGTTCTCATAATTATCATAGAAGGTACAACATCATTTTATCATCATGTTTTATTTTTCTTCTCATCAAATCACATATATATCACAATTTTACTACTGTATATTTATAAAACAACACAGGAAACCAATGTTTTCCTCTTGTTTTGTATATTGATCCTCCTTCCTTAACTCATTAGAAATGTTTTTATGAACCATTTAAACATATCAGTTTTATGACTGATATTATGACGGGTATTGTTATAATCACTACTGTAATCACGACAGTATTCTTGCTAAAGCTCCTAAAATATCTATATTCTTTATTTTAAATACCACTAATTCACAGAGGTATACTAAAAAAAAAAAATATTTTTTATTCTGAAATGTCTGGGAAGACAGCTTTTTAACACACTGTAAACAATAAATAAAATGCTATTATGTAGATTGTCAACTACAAACTAGTGCATACATATACAGTACATGCTCCTTTTTTTGTTTAAAGCGTGTAAAAGGTGCAAGTGTGAAATAAAAAATGAAGTGACAATCTTTAAAAGGAATCTGAGACACTCAGATGGCAGTTAATTAAGTTACAGAAAGGTTTGTAGAAGAAAGGACACAATTTCAGTTAGTGTCCAGCAGTTAGCACAACATCTGCTTGTAACTATAGACTATAGAACAGGGCTCTATAGCATTTCACTGTCCCCCGCGGTTCAAAATGACTCATGGGAAAAACGTGTGAATCTATTCTCATTTCAGTCTACTAGTAATGTTTATAGGCTAATTTGGTATACCATTTTTCTGTGGCTCCAGACAGATAAATATAACATTTTATGGGCGTCAATTTTGATGGGAAAGGTTGCAGACCCCTGGAATAGAAGCAAAAAGCCCAGTGTACACAGTAAGGCAACACCTTCTCACTCTCCTCATACTAAACATACTAACTGTACTGAGACCGTTTTTAAGTGCTTCTGCTAACACACTGTATTGTCTCACATTGGCAGACAGTGAGTGCTTTCATGCCCTATTCCAAACAAAGTCTAGCCAGTCCATTAAAGGTAAAGTCAGCTATTTGTAAAGAATGTTATGTCATGGTCACCAAATATCGCCTCACATTTGCTATCTTTCCGTTCTCTGTGCCTGCTGATAAAATAATCAGTTTTTTTCTACACAGCCCTGGCACCGTAATCAAGAACATAAAAAAAGTGTCAAACACCGCTCACAACAATGCGCTCGGCTTCGCTACCACCGTACTAACACACAAACGCTTCACACTGTGCGTCCATTCTCCATTCCAAACAAAGTGGAGCTAGCCAGCCCAGGAGGTAGCGCATGCGCGCGCGCCACTCATCGTGTGTACGACCTCTGCCAGTTGTAAATGGCATGGATGTTGTGGGAACATGCCGGAACCCGCTTGCACGTGCTCACGCTGCGATGGCGGAAAGCCTTCCCCGCGGCGCCAGCCCCCAGGCCCCTCCTCTTCGCCACCAGCTGCTTGGACCGCTCCTCGGCGGCGAAGAACTCCGTGGTCACGCGGAAGAACTCCAGCAGGGCCAGGTGGCTCCAGCTGGTCCCGGGGGTCCCGAGGATCCCGGCCCCGGCGGCAGCGGCCCCGTCGGGCCGGGTGGAGAAACAGCAGTGGCCTCCGCGGTCCGTGAGGAGGAGGAAGAAGTGGGGGTTAGTCTCAAAGAGTTCCAGAGGCAGGGTGGTTGGAGCGTCGCCCCGTATCGGGTCGTCCTGAGCGCAGATGCTCAGGACAGGCACGGCCACTTCGTCCACGTCACGCAGGGGCTCGTTGCGCTCCCAGTACGCCTCCCATGTAGCCGAGCTGACGCTCCCAACGCTGCCCCCTTTAGGCAACGTTTGGCAGAACAGCGCCTCTTCAAGGCCACGTACGGTACTGCTGGAAAATATGGCATCTGTCTCTACGGTTTTCCCCAGCGCTGTCCGGTACCTTTACGTGTCAACGTAATATACATACACACACGCACACACACACACACACGCACAAACACACACAAAGAACACAGGAAAAGATGTCAGTAAATCGGTTTGAGGTGCAGCACTGATCACATATTACCTGGTAAGAGTTTATTTGAGAGACCCGATCTGGGTCACGGTGGCCTGAAAGATTATTGGCTCCATGCTGAAAACACCACCTGTCGCAACAACAGCGTGATTGTTTGCCTGAGCACGTCCAATCAATAGCCGGTGTCTCCTTCCACCGCTTTGCTTTTCATCAATGAGGGCACTTTCAAAATGGTCCTGGACAACCTGGCTCGGTGTCGCTCTGTTTTATTATTTTTATTTGAGAAAGTCTTCCAAGTCTCTCTTTGTTTTGATTATTTTTGAGTATAGTCCACAAATACACATGCGTAAAGCCTTAGTAGAATAAATGTTTTGCTTCTAAAACGCCGTAAAAATCCCCTGCTTGGACAGCTTGAGCTGCCACCACTTGAACTGCTTTCAATTGGTGTTGCAGCATACGCTTGAGATTGCCCTGCCCCCACCCAAGCCCCCTTGCTGTATGTGCACGTACTGTACGGGCGCATGGAGACCCATTGAGCACAACTGCACATTCTGGCTGTGAGGATGTGGACAGGCTGGTGTGACATCTCCACAACCACATTTCACAGAAAGACGAAATGGTGCCTCAAACGTCTGTTTACAGGGAAAGATAAGTGCATGTATAAACATAAATACAGTATAAAAAATGTTTAGCACAGACCAAGCTGTATTAGAGAACGGGACTATGAACAGGCCAGTCATCTTTACGATGGAAGACTGTAGGGTGGAGCTGTGCGATAGCTCCCTGCATATATGGGCCTGAGTTCCCTGGAAGACCTGGCTTTGAATGAGCACTGTCATTTCCCAATCCCTCCCTATATTTCTCTCCTATGGACGTTTGTTGGCCTCTCTATTCAAATGGACGTTTGTTGGCCTCTTTATTCAAATGGACGTTTGTTGGCCTCTTTATTCAAAAAATGCGTTTTGCAATTGGCAGTTCAACATGCAAGGTGACAGCGCACTCCTCTATTCAGCCAGAAATATTTTGATTAAAACAATTAAACAAAAGCTCTGTACCTGCTGAGCCACATCTTCTGGTAGCCCACTAGCGCCCCCTGGAGGAGGCGGGACAGGCCGCCCTCGAACCAGCTCTGGCAGCGGAAGACGGGCGACAGGCATACAGCCGCCGTCACGTAGCTGGACGAGCCGCACTCGCCCAGGTACGAGAGCAGCAGGCCGGAGCCCGTGCTCTCGCTGGCCGCGTACAGCCGTCCCGACGGCTGCCGGTGGCGGATGTAGCGCACGGCCTCGCGCAGGTCTCCCGGGTCGCCGAACTGCTGGAGCTTGAGGGTGGTCAGCGGAACACCGTTGTGGCCGCGGCGGTTGAAGACCACCGGGAGATATCCGTGGGAGAGGCCGGCCTCGCATAGCTGACACAGATGAGGGAGGGCAAGATAGAGGAAGGTTATGCCTCATACGTCTGCCTGTGTTTACATGGGCAGGTGAGGCGAGGTATGCCTTGTTGTCCCATAGGGCAATGTGTCTTGGCCTACAGGCATCTATCTGCATCACAGACACATCATACAGTCATGCACTATACGTGTGTGTGTGTGTGTGTGTGTGTGTGTGCGTGTGTGTGTGTGCGCGTGTTCACAGGCGCAAAAGCATAATGTAGACAGAGTGACTAATAAAACCAAATGCAATCCAGTGTTTCTATCAATCACTATAAGGCAATACAAATAATAAAGAATA
This sequence comes from Speoplatyrhinus poulsoni, assembly GCA_025447795.1. NCBI lineage: Eukaryota > Metazoa > Chordata > Actinopteri > Percopsiformes > Amblyopsidae > Speoplatyrhinus > Speoplatyrhinus poulsoni. The sequence goes on from JAOEGT010125464.1 coordinate 11,199, forward strand.
ATGATTTCATTTACAGTAAGACCGTGTCAAATAGCAGCTCTAATGAAAGCTTATGGAGTAAAAATACATAAATATGACCACATAAAAAAGCACACACACACAGCACAAACAATGTGTAGACAGATACAAACAAGAAATAAAAACAAATATATATATATACACGTATATTTTTTCATATATATATTTAAATTAATTTACACACAAATAACAATAGCTTGCTTGTCAGAAGTTACGTTATCTTTATTACTGTAAAATCTTAGTGGAGGATGGATGGAATAAATGAATTGCTTGCATCGGTTCAATCTACACATCGGCATCCTGAATATCCTGAATTATTACGAATGTAATAATTAAATGTAAATGTAAACCTCTCCGGGAACCATCACCTTATCGTGGTGGAGAGGTTTGGGTGCCCCTATGAACCTGAGAGCTGTGTTGTCT
>JAOEGT010125475.1:0-11638 GCA_025447795.1 Speoplatyrhinus poulsoni
CATCTGATATCATGTAGCCTAGTGTATAATGATATACACATTACCCAGTCATCCTGTAGACGTTACCTTAAAAATATATTCTGATTTATATTATTCTTTTCATAATGCGAATTGATGTTTTTCTAGGCTAGCGTGTTCAAATAAACCCACCTGTTGCGTTTTTCTTTCATCCGCAGCTGATACTGTGTCATGGTCTTTGTGAATCTCTTTTACACACTGAGCACATACGCACTGGTGATCAGTGCGACAGTATGACCTCAGAAGTTTGTCGTGACGATAGCACATCTTCTCCCTCAGGTTAGTTAACGCTGGTAGGAGTTTGTGTGCCTTTCCTTGAAAGCGTGCCTCATGAACTCGCAAGTGACCTTCGCAGTAAGACTCAACGCACGTTAGACAGGATTTAACCGCTTTGTTCCTTTTTCCTGCGCAGACACCACATTTGACATCTGGCTTGGTAAAATGTTGCTCCTGTTCCTTTCGTCGGACTCCAGTCCTTTGGATCTTTTCCACCACCTCAGCCAGCACAGTGTTCTTACTTACCGCAGGTTTCGGGTTAAACATCTGCCTGCACTGAGGGCAGCTGTAAAAGCCCTTACGTTTGTTCCTACTCCAGTAATCTTCAATGCAGTCCAAACAATAACTATGTCCACATGGAATAGTTACTGGATCCCTTAACACTTCCAAACATACCGAGCAGCTAAACTGATCTTGTTCAATGGAAATGCTACTTGTTTTCGCTGCCATTTCTAACTAATAGACAACAGGAAGCGTGAGACAGCCAGATGTGGGCGTGGTCAACAGGTGACCGTCTCGTTCTCAAGTTGGGCTATTAGAAGCGTTCATGTTAGCAGCAGCCAGGCAAATAGTAATAAGGGAATTTACATTAATATACACGAAGTGATTTAAAATAACTTTTGTTTCCCCCCTTATATGTTCTACATTTGTCATTCATCTTGTAACACATACAATTATTTGTAAAATCTAATAATTATATAACAGCTTATGGAAAACAACAACCATTTATTATATCTATTATTATATGCCAGCAAATTAGCCTACACGTCACAGTTCATAACCGTAGTCAACAAAACAGAATCATTGTTAATAACCTTTAGGGAAAAAAAAGGTAATAAATACAATTATTTCTTAATAAAAACTCTAATACTGCTAGTTCAACTTCTCATAGTTCTACTATATATAATTATGTAGGGATATTGTGGTATTTTACAACTAATACAATCCTTCATTTAAACAAAAATATGCACTTTAATGACAGTAACCACCTAAATATAAATATTAGGGATCCAAAGAGTGGAGGTGGCCAGTGGGCACCAAAGCACAATATTGTTCAGCCATACAGTTTGAATATTACAATAGCATACACAATCTGACAAGTGGACACTGTGTGGTGTATGCTGCTACTTCCTCCTAGCATGTGACCGTCGCTGGAGTTGTCTCTGTCTTGAGCCAGAGGAAAGCTTGGAGCCTGAGCAGACAGGATAGCAGTTAGTCAGGAGCATGGGTGAACCTGGGCGCTATTCCAAGAAGCAAGCTCAAAATATCAAGGCCAAACTAAAACAGTTTAGCTTGAATAAACGTGATCTTACGTTAAGGCTTAATGCTTTCCACCAATGTACTTGAGGTGTAAAATCTTTGTGCTTATTAAAGCCAGGCTGACAAGTGAGTATAATGCGCGTGCACAAGGTAGTTCAAAAGCCCCGATTAGACGATTGTCCAACATTGATTGATCACTGGAAATATGTCACAAAAAGACAAAATAACAGCGGTGGTCTATTCACCTACCGAGCAGGGACTGCTTATAGAGCTATATTAGCAATAGCTTCATGATAAAAAAAAACAACACAGTTGTGATATAATGCAAGAAGATACTGTGCTAAACTCCGCCCCCTTTCCCAGTGTGCCGTTGTGTTCAGTGTAGTGATGTGTGTTGTTGCATTCAAATTCCATAATTGTATTTTCACTTTAACGTTAGTATTGTTAGTTCCAGTGTGTCGGGGTACAGTAAAGGTTTAATTTTTCTTACAATAATTATGTTAGGGCACCATTTCACAATTGCCCTCCTTGAAGGCATAGTTTTTAAAACAGACTTTGGTGACATCATCAATATTATTTCCCACGTGTTTTTTCCTATACTGCTCGCTAGAATACGTTAGATTTAGAAACTTTGCTAAATAGCTCAAATAATTTAACTGTAGGCTAGATTTCTTGTTTAAATTGGATTATAACGGCAATTGTAACCTACTTCTTACATCAGAAAAACATTCCGAATAGTTGTTCCTTATATTAATGTAGGCCTATTAGAAATATAATATGCTACATGTGCCTCTCACTTTGGCGTTATTCAGAAAAAAATGTATGTGCTAAATGATCACTCAAACAGAGTAAGCAAAGTCTGAACTTAAGTTTTGGGACATGACCATGAAAATAATTATGCAAATGTCAAAGAAACTGAATAGTCTTTTGGATTATGTTTCTGCCCGTTTCTTTGTAACACAGCTAAATACATCCTACAACATACATTAGCCTGGTAGGGAGCAGGCCACTTCAGATGCACAGCAGGGATTCCTCTTAACCACAGTAATGAAACAAAACTCTCACTTCAATTAGTCAGATTTATAATCCAGAAACAAGGCTGGATTTTCATTTATCTGGCTTGATGGAATACCGGTGTGTCATGAAATTCAAGACGTCGTTCACTGAATTAATTTAAATTTACATGTTTTAAAAATGTCATAAAAAGAAAAATGCCAATCTAAAGGTGGTCAAACTAAAAACAACCAACAACAACATTGGCCAAGATAACAGATGGATGAACGTTGGCAACCACTGAACACAGACAATACTGGAGGCTTGGGATCCTCTTACCAAATGGTGAAAAAGCAAAGGCACCAAATGTGGGGAGGACGACAGCTCCTGGGGTGAGGAAGGGGTTGAGAGGGTTGACCAGACCTTGGTCCAGGCCGGGAGTAGGGTGCACTGTAATGACAAAACAGTGTTGTCTTGTTACAATCCATTACTAATGCACTGACTTCAACATTAGAAACACCCAACCAGTTTGTGTCCTTTTACATCACAGACTAAAAGTTATCACAACTTCTCACATTGGACAAATTCGGGGGAGAGAAAACATCAAGTGTATTTTCTAATAGTTAAACCTTTTTAAAAGCTCACTCAATAATGCTTAAGGCCCAAGAAAAAAAAGCTTCAGATTACCAGTGGCTGGCGGACAAGATGCGTTATTATTACCTAACTTGTCTGTCTTGTGTACAGTATATTGAGAGTTTAGGGCTAACGATTGCACCCTCCCAAACAAAGTGCAATGTAACTGACACTGCAAAATAAAATAAAAAAGCAGTCACACAATTTGAGAATGCAGTATATAACATTACCTGACACAGCATCCACTTGGACAGTTGCACTGGCCAGTTCAGATAATAGCTCGACACAAGAATTTGGAGAGTCTACAATTACCATCTCTCTCACTATATGGGAATACAGACACACCATTACTACAGAGTAACTACATTTCCATTAACAAAATTAGCAACATCAGTGGCGTCAAACAAACCACAGAAAGTACCTTTCTCATAGATGGTGACAAAGCCTCCCTGACAGACCTCGTGCAGGAGGCTTTGGAAGTCGCAGATGGCTGTCATCACAGAGCCAAGGGTCAGGCTGTGATCAGCTGTGACCGAGGGCATGGCTTCCATCACAGGTGGAGCAGGGAGCAACTGGCAGCTCTGAAACCACAAGAGAAGTGTGTGTGTGTGTGTGAGACGTGCATTAGCCAAAAGGATCATTCCTGGTCTGTTGGTGAAACATCCAATGTGTTATTTTTAAGTCCACCAACACACACACACAGGTTAATAACACACATCCGCCATCAGTAATGAGTCTGCTGTGATGATCAGCTGAAGGCTTCAGACAGCTACAAATGGTGATAAAACCTACCCAGAAAGCAACATGACAGAATACAGGGGAGTTACCTGAAGGAAACGGATGTGGTCCTCAGGGTGGGACAGCTTCTCTAGTTCCATGTCTCTCCTCTTCAGCTCAGTGATCTCCTTCTCTATCTTGTGCAGGAGCTCCTCGGCCCGGCTGACAGCACTCTTCTCCTGGGCTCTGATCAGCTCCCTCACCTCAAAGCGCTTCAGCTCAATGGAGCGGATCAGCTCGCCAAACACCCTGTCGCTCTCCTCAACCGTTGCACGAGCAGAGCGCTAGTAGTAGTGGCATCAGATAAGTTAAGAGAACTTAAGTTATCTCTGAGGGGAAATTCATCAGTAACGTAGGGTGCAGAAGGAACCATGCCAGGAGTATATAGACGAGAAAAGAAAAATATACAATTTACAATGTAGATTTAGGTTTATATGTTTGGAAGTAACTTTTTCTAAATGGAAAAAAGGCCGCTACAAATATTATTTACAATGGTGTGTGACAGGAAAGTCATAGTTAACTAGCATTGGTCTGGAAGTTGAAGCATTAAGACATTATTAATGTTATGAATCAGACCTCATTGAGATTTGGGACTTACAGTTAAAGAAATGATGGCCTGTCGCAGATCTTGGATCTCTTTTTCTCTTTCCTGGATTCTCTGTTGAGAGCTTTGCTTCATCTCATCAAGCTGAACCTGAAGAAAACGCATACCACAGCACTATGATGCATTGGCACAAATCACGGCAAATGCCATGCCTAATCTGAAATTAAAGTATTTGAATCAAGAAGATAATATAATTGTATTTCTGCTTAGACAATAACATAGCAATGATAGGATTAGACCTGTTTCTCTTGTACTTCTGTCTCAACCAACACCGTATCATGACTTTTGTGTGCATCTGTCAAACAGAGATAACAGATACATTCTTTGTCTGTGCGGCAGTACACCTCCAAAAGCTTGTCATGCTGAGGACATATCGTCTCCTGGAGTGTCTTCGACGCTGTGACGAGTTTGTGTTTCTTAAAAGCTGCCGACTCGTAGTGAGGCTGTAGGTGAGTCTCACAGTAAGAGGCCAGACACACTAGACAAGATTTCAAAGCTTTGTTTTTTTTCCCGGTGCAAACATCACACTCCACGTCTTCGGGTCCGGCAAAACTTTGCGAGGTTCGCGACAACTCCTCCTGAAGCCCAGTGTTTTTGAACTTTTCAACAACGTCGGCCAACATGGTGTTTCTGCCAAGCAACGGCCTGGGGTTGAAAGACTGCCTACACTGGGGGCAGACATAGACCCCGAGATAGTCGTCCTGGTCCCAGTAATGACGAATGCAACCTAAACAATAACTGTGACCGCACGGAATAGTCGCAGGAACCTTCAGGACATCCAGACATATAGAACAGTTGAACTGGTCCTTGTCGAGAACAACTCCAGCCTGTGCCATTGTCGAAAATACAGAATTTGAATGTTGGTTTAAAAGGAATAGGACAGCTGCTTTGTTTACAGGAAATGACGGGAAGTGAGTGGTCACAAACTCGTCATAGCGAGGCGTGGTTACATAAATAATGCCACAATAATAAGTATATCAGAGAAATATGTCTTCATCTGGAAAAACACCCAACAGAGAATACTTCGCTATTATTCGTAGGCCTGCGTTGTTTATGTCTAACAATGTGGTATTTACTATCACGTGCCTTTACAAATAAGATTTAACTCCAGCCACTAGGTGGCGAAATTATCTATTGACTTTGTACATTTGAAGGAAATCTCAGATTTAGGAAAACTAGATTACAAAAATAAATGTCCACTCTACAACGTATTTTCCAATAAAATTTTTAATTCAAAATGCAAGTAACACAATAAATATAACTTAGCCATAAATCTTTTTAAATAAATATAAATACCAAAATAACCAAAACACAAAATAATGTGATTATGTTTTAAAACGTCAGTTTCCCACATATATCTTCCAGTGCATTTTCACATTCATTACATGGGTAGGCATGTATTTCCATTTAAAAAACATACAGAACAATTACTTTTATCACACAAAATATGATTTGGGGCATAAAGGGTGGGTTCACATTTGTAAGCCCTTCCTGATAGTATCCATGTATCATGTTATCCCATCTTCCCATGTTCCAGACACAGTAAATGGGCAGCCACAGTACCAATCAATTAGGGAATCAAACATTAAAGGACTACCAAGACAGACAACCCACCCTTTAAGTGCATATCAGTATTGCAAATTAATTTACATTGATTAAACAATCCCTCAAAGTTATAATTTCCCTTCCACATAACCGATAGGAAATCAGTGTGTCAATTATCTTATGATAACTTGTGCGCAGTGCAAAAAAGCCAATTTCTGTGTGTGTGTGCGTGTAATATATCTGCAATCTGCATGCATACATACAGTATGTATACATATATGACACACACACACACGCACACAGTACACCTAAGTCAAATCAAGTTCATTTTTCACATTTAAGTTTGTAAATGTAACCGATTTAACTTGATGGTAGAATATAACTGTAAACTACCTCTAAACATGAGAAACAGGCATAAATAAATTCTATTTTTTCCTAAACATGCATTAATGTCAAAATATTGATTATAATTTTTTCATGTTCCACATGCTTTTCTGAAGTTAGCTTTATGCCAGATTATAAAAGAAAATGTGTCTATTCATGGTGAAATATAGGCTACATGTGTAGCTCCACTTTCCTTGTTTTATTCCAGAGAGCTCTAATCCCTCTGAATGCACAATGCATACAGTACATTTTATACGTTTAGAATACTTTGGAATTTAAAGATTTTATAAACAATTCCATCCATAACATTTCATGTCATACAGACAATATGCCAAAGCCATTAGACTGAATGACAAGGTACTAGGTATACGGAGGAACTTAAAGTGGCTCAGCGTCCATGTTCGAATGTGTGCGTGCAAATGAAAAACGTAAGCGGTACCAGGGTTGTGCACTATCCAGAATTGAACAGGGAATGGCTCTTAAATTCTAACTGAACTCATGGATTTGAATTTAAGTGGCATACAGTATGCAAAATTGAAATTTGAATTAAAAGTAAGGCTAAAATCCTGTGAAATTCAGATTTACATGGAGATTGCCTTACGGTGTCTGGTCAGTAGTAGTAGTAGTGATGGTGGTAGTGGACATTGATAAATGTGCACTGTTCACTATGCATGTGCTTATTGTTGATTTCAGTAAATCACATTTGATGCATGGTATGCATATCTAAAGTAATTGGAATGTACTGTAATTTGTCACTATGTCTGATAGAACAATGTTGTTCTATCTAGTATTTGTATTAGCAGCACAATATGCCCAAACGTACTGAACTGTATTATTTCACTATAATGTCATATTGCATTTTTATAGAATGAACCATATACAAAGACTGATCATCAACAGACCTGCAACCAGCTGTTCCATACAGTCACAGGACATATTAGATAAGGGAATATAGCTTTGAACCACAGTTGGGGAACTATGCGCTCCCACAACTATAATGACGGGGCTTGCATCAGTATAACACTGTTTTTGATAGTGTCCCTGTTCTACTTGTTTGGATATACAAAACTGCAGGCTAGCCTGCAGCTAGCTGGATGTCCTTCCAAAAACAAAACAAAGGACAGATACAATGGAACTCATTGTATCTCATTATTAATAAGGCATTAATATGATTTGTCCAGTAAACATGCTATTATATATAGCACATATGGAATGCGTTAAAATATTTGACTGTACCAGAGACCCACACATTGTTTCTCTCAGCTGTGACTATTTAAAGTACCATCTACCATATTCATTAAATGTATTCATATATTTTTTTAATTTTAAAAGTGGAATTTAATTTAACAAAACTAATTTGTTTAAAATATTAAAATTTATACGAGGTGATTTTAAAGCAAGCTACGGTAAGTACTACTAACAGTGAGGATTACTAATAAGTATTAAGAGCAGGTAGCGGTTAGGATCGCTCAATAATGCTTTTGCGTAGGGTGGGCAAGTCAGGGATTTAACCCAGCACCTTATGTCTGTCACAACAGCCCTAACCACCTATAGCTGATCTGCCCTCCATTCAATTACATTACATTCCAATTCAGCATCCTGTGGTGAAGCACCCAATTCAGATTCATGATCTGAATGCAGGCCAACTCTGAATATTGCACAACGTTGGGCTTAGGCTTTACTCATGTCCTTGTGTCCTCAGTTGTCCTTTCTATCCAGTCCACTCTCAGCTCTCAGTGCCTGGCTGCTGGCTGAGATGAAGCTGATCCAGTGTTTCAGGTCCTCGGGAAACTCTGGGCACTCAATCTGCATGCACACGTAAACACAGAAACACAGAATAAAAGGGGGAAAAAATCCAATAAGATAGCTGTTGTTACTGTGTAATTTTATATTTGAAGTATATATTTCCCCATCGCATACCTTCTTCTTGCAAACAAACTCAATGATCTGCTCTGGACTGCTGTGAACCACACTCTGCCTGCAAAGCATGACAGCAGAGATAAAGCCATCTTTCTTGGACACAAAACGCTGCTCCAAGTAGAATGCCTTGTCGTCCCAGCCCACCATCTTGGTCCGAATCTCAAAGGCCTCACGAAATGCCAAAGAGCGCCGGTAGCGGATTGTTGAGGCACCAACCACCATTTTTGCTCCCAATTTGTGTGAGCCCATAAACAGACCATTCAGCATGTAATGGTGAAAACGGGCGAAGTCACACTCCCTGAGATATCTAGAGTTATTCATGTGACCCATGTAGTCCAGGTCATGGGGTAGGACCATCCCATCGATACTTTGCTCGGCTAGAATGTCCCATATTCGCGGTTGAAACCAAGCCTGGATGAAAACTTGGACCCCACGTATAAAGTACCATACGTCCACACTGCCAAACAGCAGGAGTAGGGCAACAAGCACCAGCAGCCACATCTCTCTGCAGAAGGAATCAATAAACCATTAGAAGACGTGCGGATGCTGTTGTTTAGAAACAAAATCACATCCTCAACGTCTAAAATCCTTATGACCTTTACAACAGTACCAGTGGGGTTCGTTACACTGTACAGCATTTTCATGTGGTATTAATACGCTATACGTGGTAGATTTGACCTCTCATTGACACAGAAAAGCAAGCATTCAATAGTGATGTCACCTTATGATTTCAAAAAAAAGAGTAGTCTTTCTCTATGGTCTCTACACACATAATTTAACATTGATCGTACGGAAGCCTGGCCTGCAACTGCAAAGACCCTGCTGCGACAGTCTAATTTATTATCCTAGCTACCGTATATGTACCGGCAACTGTCAGACTAGCGGGACTTGAATACAATAACTGGAGAACTTGCTGTAGTGTACACTACGATACAGGTGTTCTTCAAGCTCCATCAAGAAGGGAAAAAGGATGCTCGTAATGTATTACTTACTGTGTTTTCAGAAGAGAGCGCTAGCACAGGCTGCAACTTCAAGAAGCCGGGAGAACGAAACGTAAAAGCTTTTCCCCTCCCCCACTTCCGGATACGTCATACTTTTAATACGTTTCATTGGCCAAAATGTCAGCATGTTGCATACAGCATCACATTTTATGATTTTTTTTATTTTTTCAAACCCCATTCAGTAACGAAAATATTATGGTAGTTTTTTATGGTGACATAAGTATTTAGAAAAATATGCAAAAATAAAAGCATATTCATATTATTAGGAGAGTATCAGGTAGTGGCACCTATGAAAAAGATGTGTAAACCCTTGTCAAATCACAATCTCAGACAGTTAGAAAACATTGAGGTGTAAGTGTCCAGCTTCATTTATTCTTATCCAGTCCACTCTCTGCTCTAAGGGCATCACTACTGGCAGAGATAAAACTGACCCAGTGCTGTAGATCTTCTGGAGACTCAGGACACTCCACCTGCAATGAGCACATCATCGACAGAGTCAAGTTAGTGTTCCATAAGAGTTCCTCACAACCATATTTGGTTAAATCTAAAAACAGACTTATTACGCAGTTCCTCCTGACTTACTTACCTTCCTCTTACACAGGTACTGTAGGATCTTGTCCGGGCTGCTACGTATTACGGTCTGTTTGCAGTACATGACGGCACACACCATGCCATCTTTGGTGGATACAAATCTTTGCTCCAGGTAAAAGCTTTTGTCGTCCCATGTGACAATGCGGCTCTTCAGCTGGAATCCTTCCCCTATGAACAGAGGCCTGCGGTAGCGGATGGTGGTGGCCCCTACTACCATGTCAGCACCCAGGGCCCGGACAGCCTTGAACACTCCGTTACGAGTGTAGAGGGAGAAGCGGGCAAAGTCACACTCGCGGAGGTAGCGTGCGTTGTTCATGTGACACATATCTATGTCCCGAGGAAGGACGCGCCCGGCCAGCACCTGTTCCCCCGTCACGTCCCTTACAGCAGGCTGGAACCAGGCCCGGAGGATCACGGCGGCTGCCCGCAGGAAGTACCACACGTCTACGGTGCAGAAGAGAGCCAGCAGAGCAGCCAGCAGCCACAGCAGCCACCACATAGCTAAGAGGTATAGACACGAGTCATATTATTAGTGCGTGTAGGGGCATAGTCAGTCAAATGTGTACTGTAGCCAGGGGTTCCCAAACATTTTTGTGCCAAGACCCACCTAGAGAGGACTAATCTGTTTAGAGACCCACCAAACACCAAGTACCGGTAACGTAATTTTCAAAAACCTATCCATTTTAGCTAATGCTATAGGCCTACCTGCGTGTGCGCCAAGTATTTTTGAGCAGAGCGCTCCAGAATCTACTGTATGATGTGCACACAGCTAAATAGGATTTCCTCCAATCAGGAACAAGTAGGCTATTTTGCCACAACCTTACTCACGCCCAATTCCTTTCATTGATATTCTTCATTCATTCAATGGCCGCCACCACTCACTCCCACTCAATGACCCACCTGTAGGTCCCAACCCACAGTTTGAAAACCGCTGGCCTACACGACCCACGTTTCAACACACTGGTGTTCTACGGGTACCCGTTTATCCATACATAAAGCATGCCCTAAGATTCAACATGCAAATAGAAGCCTACACTACAACTAAGACATGATTTAGATAGATAGATCCTCTATTTGTGTTGTTTTTCTATGTTTCAGGGATTTTAAAAAACTAGTTACAGAACCATCACCCTATCCACATACTGGTGGTGGGTATAGCTCAGTGACCTTCAGTGATGCTGGATATGTAGTTCTATGGATATATCTGTTAAATGCATGTCTCATAACCACAAGGTTTTCTCATGCATACAGTACTACATTTAAGTATGCATTATACGGTAGTGGCATAGGCTATTATGGCGCACATTTCTCTGCAAGAGTATTGAGAACAGGTTATGCCAGAAATGTGGGCGCTGACTTCATGTGCTTGTAACAATTCAGCAACTGACTGTAATGTCATAGAACACCTGTACAAATACATACATACATACATACATACATAAATACATAGCATAGTTTATAAAACGTATAGGTTTTAACTGAGTATCCTATAGTATTATTGCAAAGATCAACCAATAGCTTACAATGGAATTTCTCATACTTGTAGTAGGCCCATACCGTGATTTATCTGTTCTTCTGTTTAATCTTTATATGCTACCTCTGGCCCAAATTATCCAGAACAATAACATTAACCACC